>JAJQKJ010001633.1:0-163672 GCA_029574335.1 Rana kukunoris | reverse complement strand
GGTCCACTTTTTGACAAAATCCCCTACAAAAGGGTAACAGATAGAAAAGCATTTTGGTAATACAAGCACATTGTCATTAGGTTTCCATACCTTGTATAAAAAGTAATTTACAAAATTATATATCTAAAAACAGCTTGTAAAAGACTTGTGTTTTACAGTTGCAGAACAGGCCAAAGATTGTACGTTAAAAATACTTTGAAAATTGAGCTAAAAAAACTGACAGAAAGGGTAGTAAAGTAAGATGTCTGTCAGAAAGTTCAGGATCTGGATCTGCTCTCAAAGTCTTTTGAACATTGTGAGAAGGGAACAACACCATCTGTCATATGAGTTCCAGTGCAGAAAGCCCAAAGGCCTGCCACTATCTGAGGTAGAGCAGGGCTTATATAGTGTGAGAGAGATCCAAATCAAGAAAAAACAATGCATGTTGGCTTGGGAACAAAATTTAATTCGTCTTCCAGCCAATTGCTTGATCAGTTTTTTGCACCTGGAGTCCTAACACTGTTAATGGGCAATATAACCTACTGGTTCAGAATAATCTTCAATCAAAAGCTGTGTTCTTTAAGAGAAACATAGCTACTAGAGTTGGTTTAGTAAAAGAGTAGTCAATGAGGTGAAAGTTCACTTTTCAAAAGAATACCCAATCACGTGCAAGAAAAAAAAAAAAGCAGGATTTTGAGTGCACATGATTGGATAATAAAAATCTGAAAAAAAGCCTTACCTCATTTAATAAAGCTAGTGAACATACTCTACAACTTTAGTAAATCAAACCAAATACAAAGCACTTGGTATGACAGCACACACTTTCATTTTATAACATCATCATTGTATACAAACAATAGTTAATTTTGACAATCCAATACAGGCAGCCCCCGAGTTATGAACACCTGAGTTACGAATGACTCCTACTTATGAATGACCTCAATGCCAGCCGATTGTGTTCCACTCTGGTACTGGATACCTCCAAGCTGCTATCTTGCAGCGCCGGACACATCCCACAATCCAGTACTACATGTAATGCATGGCCAGAAGAGCCCCAGATAACATAACTGTATACCCAGAAGCACCCAGAACATCCCACATCCCTACACAGGCAGAAGTTACACTTACAAATGCAGTGTTCCGACTTATGAACAAACCTACAGTCCTTGTTGTGTTCGTAACTTGGGGACTGCCTGTATAAGCTTGCTTGAAAAATATTCTGCCTGCCTGCTGACTATCTCTCCACAACCTACTGGCTATCCCTGCATGCTTTGCAGCTTCTTCTCTGCTGTTCACTTTCTGTTTCTAAGGACTACATATTCCAAAGTACCTTGCTGCCTGCAAGCAGTGCTTCTTGTACTGACTCCACCTCCTGAAAAATCTTCCTTTCAGCACCCATCTAGTTCAGAAGCCAGACTCTGTGAAATGTGTGACGCAGCAGTCTACTCAGCGGGCATAGTGATGGTGTGGAAGTAAATGTGTGGGGATTTTCACAAAGTTTACAAACTTTAAGCTCATTCAAAATAATAAGTAGGCTAAAAATAATGAAAATTCAACATGGAAATTAATATACATATTTAAATTTGAAAAGAAAAAAATGAAAACTGATCCAAAACCATTATTGTTTGCCTTTAAGAGATCTATTCAATAAAAAATGTGAAAGTATAACTCAGTTCAAGCACAGGAGGCCTGTCTTCATGATAATGTCAGTGATGGCCACTCTTATATTCCTATCTTGACGGGTACATTGTCAGCAATGCCCAATATGTGTATGACCAGAATAAGCTTTATTATCATTTTTTTAAGCAGCAGTATTTCAAAGCATAGCAAAATGTATGATTATTTTTTTCCCAATAAATAAAAACACACATTTCACTTATTTTTCTCAAAGATTTTAAAACAGTAAATTATGTTAATTCCATAAAGCAAAGAACAAACTGAATTAACCCTTAACAACCAATTGGAATTTATTTTCCACTGATCTGATTCACTGAAGCCAACCTTTATTGCTGCTATGGGACACTGCACATTATAATTGCTTTCTGCATTTCTCCATTCAGTAAGCCCATTAAGAAAACGCTTAGTAAATGTCTCACCTTTAAGAAATCAAGCCACGCGACTTCAATTAAAAAATATATAAAATATTGTTTTATTTAAAAATACACAAAGTATGAACAATATTTTTAAGAACCACCACCATCAAACACCCGATTTACATGCAAGCTCACTCAGAACTGATATTACAATCTTAGATGAATGCCAGCCTGTGCAAATCTCATATCAGCTGCTTATTATCAAAGTGAAGATTTAATATTTGGCTGCATTGTAACCTGCCTTCCTAAACACCTATTTTTCACCTACATAATAGCTTGTGGGACGCTTACAATTTTCGGGTATTATCCTTTAAAAAAATGAGCCGATTCAAATCCACTGAAGAGCGGTATCTCCTATGGCAACTTTCTGTATGATTCTGGTCTTCAACAAGTTTCACTTTTTTACTGGTGGAAAATTCACGAACAGTCACTTCTGGAATAGATTCATACTCAAACCTGATTTGTTTCTCTGAGTATTTCTTTTGCTTTAATCCAAGTTATTAATTCATATTTCTCTGTAAATTAGCCTACTTTTCTTTAATTGACATAACATTCCTATTGAATGTCTTCCCCCAACTTTTTGAGAAATAGTCAAAAAAGGAGTTAGAATCACACTTACATAGCATTGGAGAATTTAGCACACAGATAATGACTATCTTTCTTTGCCCTAACGCTAATAAGGAGTAGCGATGGACACTATAAAGGAGAGAGACAATGGAATCCAATATCCTTTGTTTGAGGCCGAAGGATAAATTTAAGAGTACACAAACATCCAATAGATAGTAACATATTTTCTTTGGGTAGACATTAATAAACATCACAGGTCTTCCCTAACATATATCTTAGAGGAGGAAGGGGGAAACCTGTAAATTAGATATTTTTGCTCATACAAGAAAACTATGGGTAGATACATTTTCCATACTGTATGGATTAACTTTAAGGAGTTTGGAAAGTGCAGAGTATTTGCCTTCATTGGTAGAATGGTGCACTTAGTATTAAAGTAGTGCCATACATAGCATTCCATCCACAGTTGGTTATGAAATACCATACTATGAGGTAAAACTGGCATATGTAAACAGTGACCATGACTTATGAACTGTACACATTTAGTAGAATCTTTTCTCTGTGTCAGGAGGCATGGTGTTTTCTATTTTTCCAAGTCTCTATTTTCTTTGTAGTAAGATACTGAACCAATCCACTCAGGAGCATCAAGAAGATAGTCATAGACATCACAATGACATAATGACTGATGCTGTAAACAAGAAACAAAAAGTATGTTAGGAAGTACAATATTTAAAATAAACAATAATTAGGGGCAGTTTTAAAAATGTACAAACAGTGTAAACATTGAATCCAAAGTATAATGTATTTCAGTCAGTGCATATTTTAAGATATTTTTAAAGTGATCACTGAAAGTGTCACTTTGAAAGAAAAAAAAAAAAAACAGCACACAGAATTTTTGGCAAATGTTTTAAATTCACACAATTTTTGGAAGACAGCATTGTTTGTTATATTATTGCCTTCTTATAACGACCTGGTGCAATCTCAGTGTTGTAACCGGTAAAATTTATGAGCTTGAAGGCTCGGTTCACACTGCTCAGTTTTTTGTCCTGTGTGAGGTGCAAATTTACCGTGATTTTACCACAAATTTACTGCAATTTTACCGCAAATTTTAGGAGTTGCACATTCTGCAATCGATGTTCCAGCCGATGGAATCATAATGTAAAAAAAAACCGGTGTTAACTTCCTGTGTATTTCCTGTTTTTGTGGAGAGTAGTATGTGAACCTTCAATGCGATTCCAGAACGATTTACATTGATGTCTATGGAGACTAAATTCGCAACGCTGTAAACTCACACAAGACCATTTTTTTTATCGCATTGCATTCGTAGAGGAATCGCAAAGCATGTATGTGTACGACTGTCATTGAAAAAAATGACTTTATGGGTGACATGCAAATTTAGAATGTTTTTGATGCATCGCATTCGTCATGAACTTGCATCAGTGTGAACCGGGTCTAAGAGAGTATCTCATAAAAAATGAAACATCTATTGCAGGCAATATCTAAAATTTGACTTAAATCCTAGTGCAGACTTCTAAGACATTTAGAAACCAAATATCATATAAACAACTTTATTATGTACCATTAAAAATCTATTATGAAACATAAAACATTATTCTCCACGTAGGGATTCACAACATCACAACACAAGATTCTAATTACAGTTCACGTGGACTTGATGCGTTTCAGGAATCCTTCTTTAGGAGAACATATGAAAGAAATAAGTACACTGGAACCCACTAATCCTAATCTTTAATAAAGTTATATAAGCCAATAGTGTAGACTGGAATTCATAGCATGTGTATGTTGCCCATAGAGGTGCAAATGAGAAATGAGTAAGTCAAGGTGAGGCACCTGCCTCTCAGATGGAAAATTCAGGTACATTCAGTAAACAGCCAATGGTCTTGTACACATAATCTTAAACTAAAAGGACCAACTTCCCAATGGGTAATTATCCAGACCCAATGTAAGTAAGTCAACATTAGACATGTGCAATTTCGACAAATAAGTTAATTCGTAAACATCCGAATGAATGAAAACCCATTTAACATAAATCCGTAAATTCATACATTCCTAAATCCTAAAATGCAGAAATTTGAACATTCGGAAGTTCAAAAATCCGAAGATAAGAATGAAAATACTAAGAACAAATATCCAAAAATAAGAACAAAAATCCCCAAATTCTAAAACCTGAAATAACTAACTAATAATAACTTAACAATTACTAACTATTAAATTATAGGCATTGAAATTTTCTTTCAAATTTGGCTGTAATAGGAATTTATCCAACGTTACAAATTATTCAAAATATCGAATGCCACATCTAAACAAATAGAACGTAATGAATTAATAATAATAAATAATAATGATATTAAAAACTTTTTTTTAACAATTCGTTCCATTCCATTTGTTTAGATGTGGCATTCGTTATTTCGGATAATTCATAACTTTGGATAAATTCGTATTGGTTCACTATCAGCCTAATTTGAAAGGAAATTCCAATACCTATAATTTAATAGTTAGTTATTTCGAATTTTCGTTCTTTTTCTCTTATTTTTGGATTTACGAATTTCGATCATAATGAATAACCTGAAAAATGAAAAAACAAGACAAATGAAACTAAAATTAACACATTTTTTGGCAGTGCTCATGTCTAGCCACCATGAAGATAGAATGGTAATCAAAGTCGTTAAGGCACATATACTCCAAAGATGGGGCTCTTAAGCCCTGTACACATGATCAGACCTTTGTCCAACCAAAATCACATCGGAATTCTGACGGAATTCCATCGGAGTAAAAGAGACCATGTTCTCTATCTAAACTCCGATGGAATTAATCTGAATTTCCGATGGAATTACTCCGATGGGGCATTACTCATGTGAACAGAGTTTGTTTCTAAGATAATTATCAACCACTTCCATACCGGGCATTTTCACCCCCTTCCTGCCCAGACCAACTTTTAGTTTTCAGCGCTGTCGCACTTTGAATGACAATTGCACGGTCGTGCGACATGGCTCCCAAACAAAATTGACGCCCTATTTTCCCCACAAATAGAGCTTTCTTTTGGTGGTATTTGATCACCTATGTGGTTTTTATTTTTTGCGCTATAGACAAAAGAAGAGAGACAATTCTGAAAAAAACAATATCTTTTACTTTTTGATTTAATAAATATCATAATTTTTTTTTAAAAAATGTTTTTTTCCTCAGTTTAGACTGATACGTATTCTTCTACATATTTTTGGTAAAAAAAATTGCAATAAGCGTATTTGATCGGTTTGCGCGAAAGTTCTAGCGTCTACAAAACAGGCAATAGAATTATGGAATTTTTATTTTTTTTAATTTTTTTTTACTAGTAATGGCGGCGATCTGCAATTTTTATTGTGAACGTGACATTGCGGCGGACATATCGGACACTTTTGACACATTTTTGGGACCATTCACATTTACACAGCGATTAGTGCTATAAAACTGCATTGATTACTGTGTAAATGTGACTGGCAAGGAAGGGGTTAACACTAGGGGGCACTGAAGGGGTTAAATATGTTCCCTAAAGTGTGTTCTAACTGTTAGGGGGAGAGGGAATCACAAGGGGAGGAGATCGATGTGTGTTCCTCGGTACTGGGAACACACATCAGTCTCCTCACAGCTGACAGGACATGGATCTGTGTGTTTACACACACAGATCCATGGTCCTGCCATGATTGCGTGCAATCGTGGGTGCCCGGCGGCCACCACGGGCGGAAAAACAAGGACGTCATATGACGTTGAGTCTGAAAGACGAGAGGTTCCCGCCGACATCATTTTACTATGACTCGGTAGGGAAGAGGTTAGGAGCCCCCTCTTTGGAATATACATACATATGTGCCTTGACTACCATGCTGTCTTTATGGTGACTTACTTTTTGAAAATGGTGCAAATTGAAATATAAAGGTAGCCTAGTTCACATAGGATTTAATTTAGCTCGTATAGAAGCAGTGTGTACATCAAGCTTAAAAAGCTTTTGCTCACTTTTTGGCAGGCTTTGTTGAAACCCTTAAAGTTCCATTCAGCTTCAGTTTGGGGAAGTTAAACAAAGATCTTCCTAGGAATGCTGTCACTTTAAACAACCTGCAAGCAGGTTTTAATAAGCTTCAGCACTAAACCAGCTGAAACTTGCTCAAGGGCTTGTTTTAAACTGCAGTATGGCACTTAAAAGGCACTTTCACACTGATGCGCTTTTGATGCATTCCTATTGACTTACAATGGAAGGTTCCTTGTTAGTGAGCTTTTAAAAAAACTGCACCAAAGATGTAGCATGCAGGACTTTTTAAAGCGCAGTGCACCTGCATTGTCAACACTTAGATAGGATTTAATGGGGAATTGTCACCCTGGAAAAGTGCAGCAAAAGCACCCCAGTGTGAAAGGGGCCTACAGTTCTGCAAGCTTGCAGTATATACTACTCTCATACAAGTTGATGCCCATTTGAACAACACCTTAATACAGTACATGCTGTATTACTTTCAAAGAAGAGTGGATTTACAGCAATTTCTGTGATTTCCACTCTCTTTTTACTTGCATTCCATTTTTAAAATTGGTTTGTATTAAGCGTCAAATTTTTTTAAATCAGCTGTTACAATGACAGTTAAACAGATGCTAAAACAAGATATCCCCTTACACAGGGAGTGCATTGTCTTCCAAATATTTAGGCTACACTATAATATTCAACAAGAGCAATAAATATTGTAAAAGCTTTTTTGCTTTCATGGTGTAATCTAATGTCTATTTACAGTCATTCCTAATGATTACATTTTAAACTAATTATTTACATCTGTTTTTGATTAAGAGCATTTGTTTACATTATGTGAGCTACTCTGTTTCCCATCTATCTAATTTTCCTCAGTAATTTAATTTTATACCATCCAATTCGTAATAAGTGATGAATTCCTTTGGAATAATTGCTTGCTTGTACCTATTTTCCATATATCTTTTAGAATTAGCTTACTTGTACGATCATACCCAAACAGGTTATCATTGTGTGCATGTCACGTCTGATGTGCTTTACTTTTTTAAATGATCCGTATGGACTGCATTACCTTTACATTGACCATATTTCCAATATAGTATATATAGTGGCGTTTGTAAACCATGCACCAGACATTTATACCCAGGAACAGCCCAGTGATGTGGCAAACAATAAAGCCCTGTACACACAATCGGTTTGTCTGATGAAAACGGACCGATGTGTGTGGGCCCCATCGTTTTGTTTTCCACCGGTGAAAAAAAATAGAACATGTTTTAAAATCTTCCTATGGATAAAACACCGATAGAAAAAAAAACATTGTCTGTGTGGAAGTCCATCGGTCAAAAATCCACGCATGCTCAGAATCAAGTCGACGCATGCTCAGAAGCATTGAACCTTTCTCAGCATGTCGTAGTGTTTTACGTCACCGCGTTTGGATTTTTGACTGATGGTGTGTAGGCAAGACTGATGAAAGTCAGCTTCATCGGATATCCAACGAAAAAATCCATCGGATTAGATTCCATCAGATATCCTATCGTGTGTACAAGGCTTAACAGTTTTACTGTAGGAATACTTTGCAAGTCAATGCATAAAACAAAACAAAACATCTCTAAGTCCCAGCCACTAATTCAGATCAGTCTCTGATTACCTGGATTCTCCCCAATGGGTATGCTAATATAAACAGACCGTTTTTGTACTTATTTTTGTATTCCGTTGGCAACCAGCCTTTTCACACAGCAGCAGTCTCTCACAACAAATAGAGTGATGCCCTTTCACACTGGGGCATCGGAGGCGATAAATCTGAGCTATTTTTAGCAGCGCAGCATATTTACGGGGGGTATTGGGTCTCTAGCGGGGTGCTTTTAACCCCTGCTGCCGGTCGAAAAAGGGTTAAAAACACCCGCAAACCGCCACTGCAGCAGTGCTTTGCTGGCGGTGTGGCCGTGGTGCCCATTAATTTCAATGGGCAGGAGCGGTATACACACCACTCCTTCACCACTCCTTCTCCTTCAAAGATGCTGTTAGCAGGACTTTTTTTTATCATTCTGCTAGTGCACCACTCCAGTGTAAAAACCCTCGGGGCTTGGCTTTCACATTGGAGAGACAGCAGTAGCTCTTTAAAAGCGATTTTTAGGCGCTATTTTTAGCGTTATAGAGCCTGCAAAGCGCCTCAGTGAGAAAGGGGTCTAAGCGAGACTAATTAATGAGGTCTGGGTATCTGGAAAGAAGTGGACCTAGGAATATTATTCTTTATCCCAACCAAAGCTCTACAAAGTCTCAAGGTTTCAGGACACAGAACATAACTAGTTAAGATTCTGAGAAAAGTTTACTTTATCGTTTTTCTTACCATTTTCTCCTTATCAGTCATAAGCTATGGAGACCCTCACCATGTATGAGAGAAACCTATGTGACAAATATACACCATTAACAATACTGGGAAAGCCAGAACCCTACAATATGTGTATACTGTATATACACTCACCAACCACTTTATTAGGTTTAGCTGTTCAATTGATTGGTAACACAAATTACTAATCAGCCAATCACATGGCAGGAGCTCAATGCATGTAGACATCCAGACGTGGTGAAGATGACTTGATAAAGTTCAAACAGAGCATCAGAATGGGGAAGAAAGGGGATGAGAGTGACTTTGAACGTGATATGGTTTTTGGTGCCAAACAGGCTGGTCTGAGTATTTTAAAAACTGCTGATCTACTGGGATTTCCATGCACAACCATCTCTAGGGTTTACAGAGACTGGTCCGAAAAAAGAGAAAATATCCAGTGAGCAGCAATTGTGTGGACGAAAATGGCTTGTTGTTGTAGGAGGTATGAAAAGAATGGTTTGAGATGATAGAAAGGCAACAATAACTCAATGTTGCCTGGTCTGATGAGTCTCCATTTCAGCTGCTACATTCAGATGGTAGGGTCATCATTTGGCGTAAACAACATGAAAGCATGGATCCATCCTGCCTTGAATTATTGGTTCAGGCTGGTGGTGGTAGTGTAATAGTGTGGGGGATATTTTTTTGGCACACTTTGGACCCCTTAATACTAATTAAGCTGTGGTTAAATGCCATGGCCTACCTAAGTATTGTTGCTGACCATGACCATCATAGTATGACTACAGTGTACCCATCTTATAATGGCTATTTCTAGAAGGATAATGCACCACGTCACAAAGCTAAAATCATCTCAAACTGGTTTCTTGAACAGCATAATGAGTTTACTGTACTCCAATTGCCTCCACAGTCACCAGATTTCAATCCAATAGAGCACCTTTGGGATGTGGTGGAACGAGAGATTCATACCATCGGTGTGCAGCTGTGAAATCTGCAGCAATTGCATGATACTATCATGTCAATATGGACAAAAACCTCTGAGGAATGCTTTCAACACCCACAAAGAATTACTGCAGTTCTGAAAGCAAAAGGGGGTCCAACCCATTACTGGCAAGGTGTACCTAAAATAGTGGACCATGAGTGTGTGTGTGTATATATATATATATATATATATATATATATATATATATATTGTATATGTATATTCTGGAGTTGTGACCCTGTGTCACAGGTGCATGTAAGTGGTGTATGCCTGATTTTGGTAGGCTTGCTAATTGCACACCTGTGCACTGGCTTCATAATCATCCCAGGAATAGAGGTCAGTGCTCATCCTTAGGCCCCTTTCACACTGGGGTGGTGTGTGTGTCAGCAGTAAAGCGCCACTATTTTTAGCGGTGCTTTACCACCTACTTCGCTGCGCTATTTGGCCGCTGAGAGAGATTTTAACCCCCGTTAGTGGCCGAAAAAGTGTTGAAACCACCAGCAAAGCACCGCTGCAGCGGCGCTTTGCCAGCGGCGCTTTGCCAGCGGTATAGCCACGGTGTCCATTCATTTCAATGGGCAGGTGCAGTGGAGGAGCGCTATACACACCGCTTCTTCACCACTCCAAAGATGCTGCTAGCAACCTTCTTGCACCTCCAGTGGGAAAGCCATCAGCTTTTTCAGGGAGCTTTGCAGGCACTATTTTTAGTGTTATAGCACCTGCAAATCACCTGAAAGGGGTCTTAGAGACAGCTCCGCCCGGCAGACAGGAGTTTTGGCCTAGGAGTCAAGAGGGAGCCAGTGCAGCACGAGGTGCTGAACATCAGGTCTGTGGAAGACAGACCAAGGCCTAATGCCGCGTACACACGGTCGTTTTTTGCGATGAAAAAAAACGACGTTTTCTGTGAAGTAAAAAACGACGTTTTTGAAACGTCACTTTTCAAAGACAATTTTGCATACACACCATCGTTTTTTCACAAAAAGCGAGGTTACGTTCACCACTCTTTTCCATTGAAGCTCGCTTCATAACTAGCTTCTGGGCATGCGCGGGTTGAAAAACGTTGTTTTGAACTACGTTTTTGCTACACACGGTGACTTTTTGTGAAACAAAAAACGACGTTTTGAAAAACGACACAAAAAATTCAAGCATGTTGGAATTTTTTTTTGGTTTTGCCCACACACGATCAATTTAAATGACGTTTTAAAAAAACTTCGTTTTTTTTCATCGCAAAAAACGACCGTGTGTACGCGGCATAAGGTGTAAGCCCTGAGCAGGAGTGCTGTGTTTTTAGCCAGGAAGGCTGAACGCTGGATCTGAAGCAGGACTGTAATGCTGAATACCCCAGAGAGGAAATCTGGTGTTTATTTTTGAACTTTGTTTCTTGTGAATAAAAATGGGCAGCCATGCCCTTGAACACAATTTCTTCAGTGGGGAAAATAATTATTTGATCCCCTGCAGATTTCGTAAGTGTGCATAATTGTTATCATAGGTGTATTTAAAATGATAGAGACAGAAGATCAACCAAAAATCCAGAAAAAAACCCCACATAAAGAAAATGCTATAAATGAAGTTGAAGTTCAGTGAGTAAAATAAGTATTTGATCCCTAAGCAAAACATGACATAGTACTTGGTGGAGAAACACTTGTTGACAAGCACAGAGGTAAGACAATCCTTGTAGTTAGTGGTCAAGTTTTCACACATTTCAGGGGGGATTTTGATCCACTCTTCTTTAAAGATCTTCTCTAAATCCTAAGGTTTCGTGGCTGTCTCTTGGCAACTTGAAGTTTCAGCTCCTTCCATACATTTTCAATAGGATTAGGGTCTGGAGACCAACTGCATGACCTTAATGTGCTTCTTCTTGAGCCATTCCTTTGTTGCCTTGACAGAATGTTTTGGGTCATTGTCATGCTGGAAGATCCATTCACAACTCTTTAGTGTTCTGGCTGAAGGAAGAATGTTTTCATCCAAGACTTTACAATACATGTCCCCGTCCGTGCTTGACTGCAGGTACCGTGTTCTTAGGGTCATAGTCAGAATATTTCTTCCTCCAAACACGGTGTGTCAAGTTAATGCCAAAGAGTTCAATTTTGATCTCATCTGACCACAGTGCAACACTTTCCCCCAATCCTTTTCTGTATCATTTATATGTTCATTGGCATAACTGTACATGTGCCTTCTTGAGGAGGGGGACTTGCCTTGTTTAGGGGAATAAAAAGGATCACTATGAATCGAAGAACACCATCCCTACAGTCAAGTACGGAGGTGGAAGCATTGGTTTGGGGCCTTTTCTCTGCTAAAGGTACTTAGGGGCCAAATCGACAGGGCTAATAAAAATCTTGGATGATTCTTCCCTCAGCCAAAACACTAAAGACGGGTCATGGATGTGTCTTTCATGACAATGGGGTCAATTCACAAAGCTTTATTTTCAGATTGCGGGTGTTATTTTAACGATTTTGCACGTTATTGAAGCTAGTTCAATTCACTAAACGATTTAACGCTTTGAAAAATCATCAAATAACGTTTCACTACACAGAACAGATATTTTAAGGTGTGGATCCTTATTAAAGAGTCAAATCGTTATTTTAAAGAGTCAAATCGTTAAAAATATGTACAGAAGTGCAATTCACAAAGATTTTTTTGACAGTTATCGATCGTTAAATTAACACCTCCCTCAGGGTGGCGTTATGACATTTCCCAGGCGATATTTTGTTGTAAGAGGAAGCTTTTGGCGATTTTTGTAGTGTAGTGAAGTTTTTAGTAGTGTTGAGCAAGATAGAACCGTGCTCTATTTGAACTTAAAATTATCCAGAGGCGAAGAAGAACAGGTTAGAATGTTGTTTAGATTTATAAACGTGTATTCCGTTCACGTACTATTTTGGATGACTTTTCTGAAACCCAGGTGATAGCTAAATTCTGATTATCATCTCCCATGATTTATTCTCTGTATGAGGAAATACACATGGCTTTAGAAAAGCACACACTAGAAGTTTTGCACATCACATGCTCAATCTCCACGTGTGTATTGCTTGTGTCTCTTTCTCTCTCTCTGTATCTGCTCTTTTCCACATGCAGCTGTTCTCCTCCCCTTTCTGCTCCCAGAATGCATCTCTCCAGCATTATTTAACGATCTTAAGAGATATTTTAACGTCCCAAATGTTAATAATAACGTCTGATGTTAATAACGAATAAGTCGTTGAAAACCATAACGACTGTTAAATAAGTAGCTTTCCTTACCATGTTTGCTAGCGTTAAATAAGGAGTGCTAATTTAACACCTGAAGAAAACCAATAACGTTTCTCTTTGTGAATTGACCCCAATGACCCAAAACGTAGGCCTCGTACACACGAGGGGATATGTCCGCTGAAAACGGTCCGATGGACCGTTTCAGCAGACATCTCCGCTCGTGTGTATGGGCTAGCGGACAGATTTCTCCACCCGACAGATTTCAAAGCATGCTTTGAAATCTATCCGGTGGGAATCTGTCCGCCCGACATGTCTGCTGGTTAGTACACTTACCAGCAGACATGTCGTCCGCCGCCGCGCCGCTGCCGAATGGATTCGGCGCATGTGCGGAAGTGTTTAACTTCCTGGTGCGGTGACGTGGCGGCGTCAACGTCACCGCCACGTCACCGCGCCGTCCGGCGGCGGGGAATTTGATCCGATGGTGTGTACACGCCATCGGATCAAACTCCCGATCGGACATATCCGATGGAAATGGTCCGCGGACCGTTTTCATCGGATATGTCCGATCGTGTGTACGAGGCCTTAGGCAACAAAGGAGTGGCTCAAGAAGCACATTAAGGGCATGGAGTGGCCTAGCCAGTCTGAAGACCCTGATCTGTAAATAGTAGTGGACCAAAATCCCTCCTGAGATGTGTGCAGACCTGGTCACAAAGTACAAGAAACATCTTACCTCTTTGCTTGCCAACGAGTATTTCTCCACCAAGTACTGAGTCATGTTTTACTTGGGGATCAAAAACTTATTTTACTCACTGAACTGCAACTCAATTTATAATATTTGTATCATATGTTTTTTCTGCATTTTTGGTTGGCATTCTGTCTCTATTATTCAAAATACACCTATGATAAAAATTATAAATGATAGACCCTTTATTTCTTTCTAAGTGGGCAAACTTACAAAATCTGCAGGGGATAAAATAATGAATCTCCCCACTGTGAGAGAGAGAGAGAGAGAGAGAGACACACACACACACACAGATATATATATTGAGCATCTGTGTGGCATCCTCAAACGAAAGGTCTCCAACATCCACCAGCTCTGTGATGTCATCATGGAGGAGTGGATGAGGACTCCAGTGGCAACCTGTGAAGTTCTGATGAACTCCATGCCCAAGAGGGTTAAGGCAGTGCTTGAAAATAATGGTGGCCACACAAAATATTGATACTTTGGACCCAATTCGGACATTTTTACTTAGGGGCGTACTCACTTTTGTTGCCAGTGGTTTAGACATTAATGGCTGTGTGTGAGTCATTGTGAGGGGACAGAAAATTGACAGTGTTATACAAGCCGTACACTCTCTACTTTACATTGTCACATGAAAAGATATAATAAAATATTTACAAAAATGTGAGGGTGTTTTTGCTTTTGTGAAATACTGTAAATACACAGTGTGTGTGTTTTATAGTGTTGGGAATCTAATGCTGGCCATACACTCTACGAAAAATCTTCCGAACGAACTTTCGAAAAACAAACGTTTGGTCGTGCCAAAATGTAATGACCGATAAATCGTTCAGTGGACAAAAATAAAAAAAAATGGTTGTTTTTTTTTTACATATACCTAGTGCAGAAAGTTCAGACAAGAAACACATTAACCTTCTGATTTATCGTTCGTTCGGCAGAAAATTTTCAGACTTGTCCTTAGTTTTTTTGGCTCAAAAACGTCCCGACGATTATCGATTTTGTGCCCTTAACTGTTCCAAAAAACAAACGAACTGCCTGAACGACCGATTTTTGCCCAATTTTTCGTATAGTGTATGGCCAGCATTACTGTCTACTATGTACTGTACGCCAGCATGAGTACTTATCTGTGATTGCAGATGCCTCGCTTGTAGATAAAAATAAACAGAAACGTGTTACATATAGTGTGTTTATATCATATTTGTTTATTGTTTCATCAGTACACCGACAGTGGCTGCATCTGATTGGTTGCAGGGATGTCAGGGAGGGGCCAACCTTGGGAAATGGCATTAGAAATCAACATATTGTAAATAGATGCCTATAATAGTAATAGGATTAGCAACACTGCAAACTTTTTTCTGCTGTCTGTGCCCACACTATTGTCAGCACAACTGAAAGTAAGTTATCTCAAGGAAAAAAGGAAGGGCTTGCAATTAGGGAAGCCTGTTCTGGAAAAAACTAAGAGGGTTATGTTCCCCAATTTTCTTCCCGCTTCCTATTGTTTCCATGGGTCATGAAGTAAAGAGAAAAAAGATTGCAACGAAAATATAAAAAGGGTTCTAACATTTCCCTAATCTAATCAATGCTTTGGCTTTAGATTTACTAATTACCGGCTCCTGTAGATTTACATCAGCAGAATGGCACGTCTGGGCAAAGTTATGTATATATATGTCACTTTGAAAATCCCGCCGGCGGCGCACGCGTGCCCCTGCTGCGAGCTCCGTGACCGTGCCCGCAGACTCAATGTCCGTCGGTGTACCGCAATCGGGTCACAGAGCTGCAGAACGGGGAGAGGCAAGTGTAAACATGCCTCTCCCCGTTTTGCCTGTGATCGGGAATAGCAATCAGTGATGCGTCACATGTAGCCACGCCCCCAACAGTAAGAATCACTCCCTAGGGCACACTTAACCCCTTCAGCGCCACCTAGTGGTTAACTCCTTCAGTGCCAGTGACATTTTCACAGTAATCAGTGCATATTTATAGCGCTGATCGCTGTAAAAATGACAATGGTCCCAAAAATTTGTCAAAAGTGTCAGCCATAATATCGCAGTCACAATAAAAATCGATGATCGCCGCCATAACTAGTAAAAAAAAAAAATATATTAATAAAAATTCAATAAAACTATCCCCTATTTTGTAGACACTATGGGCCAGATTCTGTTTCTGAGCCCTCCTATCTATGCGACTGATTCTTAGAATCAGTTACGCATAGATTTGGCGTAGATCCGACTGGCGTAAGTCACTTACACCGTCAGGTCTAAGTTGCAATGTTACGCTTGGCCGCTAGGTGGCGTTCCCGTCGATTTCTGTGTCGAATATGCAAATGAGCCTGATATGCCGATTCCCGAACGTATTTGCGCGCCGTTGTCGTAGTTTACGTAGTTTGCGTAAGCGTAAGGTTACCCCTGCTATATGAGGGGTAACCTTGCGTAGGTCCAGCGTATGCCATGTTAAGTATGGACGTCGGGACACCTTGGTTTTTCTGTCGTTTACGTAACTCATCGCGAACAGGGCTGTGCGTTAATTACGTTGACGTCAAAATCAATATATTTGCGGCGTACTATGGAGCATGCACAGTGGGCTACGTTTACGGCCAGCGCATGCGCAGTTCGTTCGGCGCGGGGGCGCGTTTAATTTAAATACAGCACGCCCACCTCCTTTCTACTTTGAATTACGCGGCCTTACGCCGGCCAATTTACGCTAAGCCGCCGTAAATTATGGAGCAAGTGCTTTGAGAAAACGTCGAGAATCTGGCCCTATAACTTTTGTGTAAACCAATCAATAAACGTTTATTGCTATTTTGTTTACCAATAATATGTAGAACAATATGTATCGGCCTAAACTGAGCAAAAACATTTTTTTTTTATATTTTTTTGTTGATATATAGTTTATAGCGCAAAAAATAAAAACTGCAGAGGTGATCAAATACCACCAAAAGAAATCTCTATTTGTGGGGGAAAAAAAGGACGTCAAATTTTGTTTGCACGACCACACAATTAAAGCGACGCAGTGCCGAATCGCAAAAATTGCTCTGGTCTTTGGCCAGCGAAATGGTCCGGGGCTGGTGGTTAAATTGTAATAACTTTTGTACTTTACAGATTTTAACTCATTATATATCATGTGTCATTTTAGAGGGTAACAGTTTACATTCTTATACATAATAGTAAAGGATTTGTTGCAACTTTCTGAAAAAAAAGGCATAAAAGCTAAAGTTGCAGCATTCAGAAAGGTCATTTTTACAAGATGCACCCCACTGACATAAATATTCTTAATTGCACCACAAAACTCCTTTGAAGCTGGAGCTAAGCTTGTTATCAAGCAATCTCTGGGAATGAAGCCACCTGAAAGGTCATGGAGATAACTTTGACTTTATTGCCATATACAATTATAATCCAACCAGTCTTTCAGAGGGAGTTAATAACCTTATCCTTTAGAATGCTGGACATCTAAAACCTAAACTATTGAGGCAAATAGGAGGTCAGTGCAATGCATTACAGTAAATGCCTTATAAACATTTTATGGAGTCTGAAGAACTGATACAAACATCAGCTCTGGGTCAAAGGCTATTCAAACAAGAACTGACATAAGAGTAAACTTTCCCTTTCTTTGTACCAACGGACACTTACTAATGAAAGAGCAGTTCTTGAGATATGTCTCTTTTGTTATGGTAATTCTTTCATTAATTTCTATAACAGTACAGTGGATTGTTAGCACTTTATTGGAAGTTAAAATATCCCTGAGTATAAAAATCAGTTCAATTTCTTATCGGTAGCTTGAAGAACCATCTTTCTATTTAGATTTTTACTTTCTTTATCAAGGCATAAGCTTTTCTTTGTGATATTAAATATTTCTGTAATGGCAGCACGAGGAAAAAAAACTCTTCAATATCCATTAACCTATGCAAAAAGGTTAAACCATGTTCCAATAAACTAATTAAAGCAATTACTTTTATTTTTTGCTAGTTTCTTTCATATTTTACGGACTAGGCGTACCTATATATTCTAGGGGTTTGAAGCATTAATTTCTCACTAAGTACTAGTATTGCCATTTTCCATGTACATAGATCAATGAGTGCTCACCATGTACAATACATACAGTACCTTGCTTCAAATTAAATCTGGAGCAAGGTTAGTTTTGAACATGAGAGGCACAAAATGACCAATATACACAGGAGATCGTAATACATGGCATGTTTCATCTTGTGGTACTGAAAGCCTTGTATTTACGGTAATTTATTAGTAGCAGAGGGAGATTTTGTCCAGTATATAAAATCGAGTTTCTCTGTATGCATTGTGTAAGAGTTAAAATTACAGTTTATTACATTTTTAACCACTTTCCCCCCGGACCATTTGTCAGCCTAAAGACCAGAGGTGTTTTTACAATTTGGAACTGCGCTACTTTAACTGGTAATTGCGCGGTCATGCAATGTTATACCGAAACGAAACTTGCGTCCTTTTTTTCCCACAAATAGAGCTTTCTTTTGATGGTATTTGATTGCCTCTGCGATTTTTATTTTTTGCGATATAAACGGAAAAAGACCGTAAATTTTGAAAAAAAATGATTTTTCTTATAACAAAAAGTAAAAAATATCGAATAAACTAAATTTTAGTCAAACATTTAGGCCAAAATGTATTCAGCCACATGTCTTTAGTAAAAAAAAATCGCAATAAGCGTATATTTATTGGTTTTCGCAAAAGTTATAGCGTCTACAAACTAGGGTACATTTTCTGGAATTTACACAGCTTTTATTTTATGACTGCCTATCTAATTTCTTGAGGTGCCAAAATGGCAGAGCAGTACAAAACCCCCCCAAATGACCCCATTTTGGAAAGTAGACACCCCAAGGAAATTACTGAGGGGCATGTTGAGCCCACTGAATATTTTATTTTTTTGTACCAAGTGATTGAATAATGACAAAAAAAAATTACAAAAAGTTGTCACTAAATAATAAATTGCTCACACATGCCATGGTTATATGTGGAATTACACCCCAAAATACATTCTGCTGCTTCTCCTGAGTACGGTGATACCACATGTGTGGGACTTTTTGGGGAGCCTAGCTGCGTGCAGGGCCCCTAAACCAAGCACGGGCGTCAGGATTTCTAAGGTCACAAATTTTTGATTTCACTTCTCACTACCTATGACAGTTTTGAAGGCCATAAAATGCCCAAATAGCACAAACCCCCCCAAATGACCCTATTTTGGAAAGTAGACACCCCAGGCTATTTGCTGAGAGGCATTTTGAGTCCATGGAATATTCTATATTTTGCCACAAGTTGCGGGAATATTTTTTATTTTTTTTTGCACAAAGTTGTACCTAAATTATATATTGCTCACACATGCCATGGGCATATGTGGAATTGCACCCCAAAATACATTCTGCTGCTTCTCCTGAGTATGGGGATACCATAGGTGTGGGACTTTTTGGGAGCCTAGCCGCGTACGGGACCCCGAAAACCAAGAACCGCCTTCAGGATTTCTAAGGGCATACATTTTTGATTTCACTCCTCACTACCTATCACTACCTATCACCGTTTTGAAGGCCATAAAATGCCAAGGTGACACAAAACCCCCCCAAATGACCGCATTTTGGAAAGTAGACACCCCAAGCTATTTTCTGAGAGGTATGTTGAGTACATGGAATATTTTATATTTTGCCACCAGTTGCTGGAATATGACAAACTATTTTTTTTTTTTTGCACAAAGTTGCCACTAAATGATATATTGCTCAAACATGCCATGGGCATATGTGGAATTACACCCCAAAATACATTCTACTGCTTCTCCAGAGTACGGGGATACCACATGTGTGGGACTTGTTGGGAGCCAAGCCGCTTACGGGACCCCGAAAACCAAGCACCGCTTTCAGGATTTCTAAGGGCGCAAATCTTTGATTTTTACCCCTCACTGCCTATCACAGTTTCGGAGGCCATGGAAATCCCAGATGGCACTAAACCCCCCGAAATGACCCCATTTTGGAAAGTAGACACCGCAAGCTATTTGATGAGAGGCATGGCGAGTATTTTACAGCGCTCATTTATTTTTGAAAATGAAGAAAGATATTATTATTTATTTTTTTTTCTCTTTTTTTTTTTTTTAATCTTTGTGACAAAAAGCAAGAACTGCAAAATACTCACCATACCTCTCAGCAAATAGGTTGGGGTGTCTACTTTCCAAAATGGGGTCATTTGGGGGAGGTTTGTGCCATCTGGGCATTCCATGGCCTCCGAAACTGTGATAGGCAGTGAGGAGTGAAATCAAAACTTACACCCTTAGAAAGCCTGAAGGTGGTGATTGGTTTTTGGGGTCCCGTACACGGCTAGGCTCCCAAAAAGTCTCACACATGTGGTATCCCCATACTCGGGAGAAGCAGCAGAATGTATTTTGGGGTGTAATTCCACATATAACCATGGCATGTTTGAGCAATATATCATTTAGTGGCAACTTTGTGCAAAAAAAAAAAAAAAAGTTTGTCATATTCCAGCAACTGGTGGCAAAATATAAAATATTCCATGTACTCACCATACCTCTCAGAAAATAGCTTGGGATGTCTACTTTCCAAAATGGGGTCATTTGGGGGGGGTTTTGAACTGTCCTGGCATTTTATGCACAACATTTAGAAGCTTATGTCGCACATCATCCACTCTTCTAACCACTTGAAGACAAAGCCCTTTCTGACACTGTTTGTTTACATAAAAACACACTATATTGCCCAAATATTTCATGAAATAAAAAAGATGATCGTAGGCCGAGTACACAGATACCAAACACGACATACTTTAAAATTTCCCACAAATGCGCAGTGGCGACAAACAACATACATTTTTAAAAGCCTTTAAAAGCCTCTACAGGTTACCACATTGGATTTACGGAGGAGGTCTACTGCTAAAATTATTACCCTCGATCTGGCCTTCGCGGTGATACCTCACATGCATGGTACAATTGCTGTTTACATATGACGCCAGACCGACGCTTGCGTTCGCCTTTGCGTGAGAGCAGGGGGGGACAGGGGTGCTTTTTATTTTTTATTTTTTTTATTATTATTTATTTTGCTTTTTTAATTTTATTTTAGACTGTTCCTTCCTTTTTTTTTTTTTTTTTATAATTTTTATTGTTATCTTAGGGCATGTAAATATCCCCTATAATAGCAATAGTTAGTGACAGATACTCTTTTTTGAAAAAATTGGGGTCTATCAGACCCTAGGTCTCTCCTCTGCCCTCATAGCATCTGACCACACCAAGATCGGTGTGATAAAATGTTTTCCCACTTTCCCAATGGCGCAGTTTATATCCGGGGGGGGGGGGCATACCCTCCCACTGCTTTTAAAAGCAGTCTAGAGGCTAATTAGCCGCTAGGATTGCTTTTACAGGAAAGCCGACCGCTGGCTGAAGAGAATGATACCAAGATGATACCTAAACCCGCAGGCATCATTCTGGTATAACCATTCAAAGTCCAGCAACATACTATACGTTGATGGTTCTTGTTGGACATGTATTGTAATCTTTTTTTTTTCATTCAGCCTGTTGGCTGAACGAAAAAAATTGATTGATCGGTGGGTATGCCCACCATTAGAATACCTCCCTTCATCCACCCACTTCTAATGATGGGCATACATGCACCAGTTATATATGCCGAAGCATGGGGGCATCCTCCCTCAAAAAAGTTATGCCGCTCACAGACGTATGTACGCTGCATAAAAAGTTATGGCGCATACACACGGTCAGACTTTTCCACGGACAAGCTTCCGACTGAATTTCGACCGTATGTACGTGCATTAGGAGCAAAATCGCTCCTCCGCCCCTAATGCCCCCATGCTTCGGCATATATGCTCTTTTTTTAACTGTGGTGGTGAAATCACCTCCTACAGTGTTGGAGTCACGGCTTTAAATATCGTGGGAGCAAACGCTGTTGCTGTCACGCTAAATAAATCGGCGATGCAACTGGATGGCGTACCTGCTAAGCAAATGATGGTTAACATTAAAACAAAGTAACATTACATTCTAACAGTAAGATCTTACCATACCATACCTGCAAATCAAATACCAAAAAATAAAAAAAACAGTAAAAAATAAATTAACGCAACCTGTGCCTAAAAAATATATATGCCGAAGCATGGGGGCATCCTCCCTCAAAAAAAGTTATGCCGCGTACACACGGTTGAACTTTTCCACGGGAAAGCTTCCGACGGAATTTCGATCGTATGTATGCGGCATTAGGAGCAAAATCGCTCCTCCGCCCCTAATGCCCCCATGCTTCGGCATATATGCTCTTTTTTTAGCTGTGGTGGTGAAATCACCTCCCACAGTGTTGGAGTCGTGGCTTTATATATCGTGGGAGCAAATGCTGTTGCTGTCACGCTAAATAAATGCGATGCAACTAAATGGCGTACCTGCTAAGTAAATGATGGTTAACAATAAAACAAACATTACAGTATAACATACCATACCTGCAAAGCAAATACTATAAAAAAAAAATAGAGAGAATAGATATAGAACAATAGTGAGTAGACAGTAGAGAGTGAACATAAGAGAACAACAAAGAGAGGAGAAAAATACAACCACAACTATTTTTGGATTTTTTATTTTATATTTTTTTTTGTGTTTTTGTGTGAGTTTAATTTTTTCCACTTTTTTTCACTTTTATAAACTGTAAACTGAACGTTGCAGATTATGGTCTCTCAAAATGTGATGGCCATCACATCTTCCGAAACCCTGTGTTATTGTGCCTAGGACTGTGTGGTGCTGTACCCTACGCTAATACTCAACTAGTGTGCGGTAGCATTTGAAACATACACCAATGCAAAGACCAGGTTGGTCAGGACAGTCGGGACAATAAAAGCGGGTGTCACGCCTAAATCCGAGTTTGCTGCAGACAGGACATCTTCTTTGGCGGGTTCTTTGGGTAGGGGTACTAGGGATGATAAAAGGAAAATGCCTCTCATGCAGCTGGCTCACTGCATTTGCGTTGGGAAGGTGGGGCAAAGCACCGTCTGGAAACAGAAGGGCTTCGGCGATCTCTTCCTGGAATTTTAGGAAGGATCCAGTCTGTCCTGAAGCTGTGTATAGCACATGAGCGTTCAGCAAAGCCAATTGAAACAAATAAACCAACACTTTTTTGTACCAGCGTTTGGTCTTACGGGTAATTAGGTACGGCGCCAACAACTGGTCATTGAGGTCCACCCCTCCCATGTTAAGGTTGTACTCGTGGATACAGAGGGGTTTCTCCACAACACCAGTCGCCGTAGGAATTTGGACTGCCGTGTCTGCGTGAAGCGAGGACAGAACGAAAACATTCCGTGAATCCCTCCACTTCACTGCTAACAAATTGTTACACTGTAAGCAGGCTCTCTCTCCCCCCGACTAAGACGGGATTCTACAAGGCGTTGGGGGATGCCCCGGCGATTAGGTCGGACGGTGCCACATGCGCCAATTCCATAATCAAAAAGATGACTAAAAAGTGGCACGCTCGTGTAATAATTGTCCACGTACAAGTGGTACCCCTTTCCGAATAAGGGTGACACCAATTCCCAGACTATCTTACCAGCGCTCCCTATGTAATCAGGGCAATTTTCCGGCTCTACGTGACTGTCTTTTCCCTCGTAAACCATAAAGCTAGATGTATAGCCTGTTGCCCTGTCACAGAGCTTATACAACTTGACCCCGTATCTGGCACGCTTGCTGGGAAGGAACTGTTTGAATGACAAGCGACCAGAAAACTTAATCAGGGACTCATCAACGCAGACAACTTGCTGGGGATTATACAAGGCTGCAAACCGTTCGTTGAAGTGGTTTACGAGGGGCCGAATTTTGTAGAGCCGATCGAATTCAGGGTCTCCCCGAGGACGACAGAGTTGATTGTCACTAAAATGCATGAACCGCAAGATCTGCTCGTATCGTGTCCTGGACATGGAGGCAGAGAAAATGGGCATATAGTAAATTGGGCGCGTGGACCAATACAACCGCAGTTCACTCTTTTTAGTAATGCCCATGAGGAGGGTAAGGCCCAGAAAGATCTTAAATTCGGAAACCGTAATTGGCTTCCAATCTCTGGCAAGGGACAGCTGGGGATTAGCGGCGATGAATTGACCAGCATACAAATTGCTTTGGTCCACAATAGATCTATAGAGATCTTCCGTGAAAAACAGTGAATAAAAATCCAGTGACGTAAAATCAACTGTTTCCACCTGAATTCCGGGTTGGCCAGTGAATGGGGGAAGTACGGGTGCTGCAGAAGTGGTGGGGACCCAATCAGGATTGGCTAATGCAGCAGGAAGGGCACTATGGGCACGACGGGCCTGTCTTTGTCGTCTTCTTCTTCTTGGTGGCAGCGGGACACTACTTGTGCTTGCCACCTCGCCAGCTTGAACTGCACTTATGGGACTCGCCACGTCACCAAGTGTTACTGCAGTGCTGGATGTATGTCCAGGATGTACTAGGCCGCTGGTGCTTGCCAGATCACCCGAAGGAATAGCGGCGCTAGTACTACTCTGCCCCATACGAGAGCCCTGCGGTTCTTGCACCTCAGCGACAGCAGAAGATCGGGATCTGGTACGCCTGACCCTAGCAGGGACCACTCCGTCGTCAGAGCTATCTGTCAGGGAGCCACTGTCGTCTACAGGTTCATATGAGCTAGAATTTGACAGATGCGTGACCTCCTCATCACTATCTGACAGGCTCATGAACAAGTAGGCCTCTTCATCACCGTACATTCTATTTGCCATTTTGGGCTCTAAATTTAGGGGTACGGTGGTGAGATTCACAGGAAAAAAAGCACCTGACCTGTTAGCGACAGTCAAACGCTACCAAAAAACTGTTAGTGTTAGTGATCGCAGAGATCAGGCCTGACTCTGCGAACGCTGCAGTTATGTGTTTTTGTGTTTAGTGTCAGTGATCGATACTGCACTTGGTTGGGCTGGGCTGGGCGAAGGTGCTAAACGCAGGTGCTAGCAGGTATCTGGGCTGATCCCGCTAACAATGCGTTTTTGGGAACCCTAAACTGCAGGGGACGCTAGTATAGATCTGATCAGATCAGGTATCGATCAGTTCAGATACTATACCACTAAGGGGGGGTGTATGGTGCGTGCGTGGGTGTTAGCGCTACTGGCACTAATCTGACGCTGCCTGGGGCGACGCAGAGCCTATCTGGCGCTAAAACCAAACTTTGATCACCCGCCGGGTAATCAGGGGGTTAAAACTTTATTGCAAAAAATATGGCGGGTGCCTTGATGCTATAAAAAATAAACTAGCTAAACTGCGTCACCCGTGACACCTGTGATCACTGGTGACAGGGGGTAATCAAGGGGTTAAACCTTTATTGGGGGGGGTTAGGGGGGGTCCCTAGACTTATTAGGGCCTAAGACTAATCACCCTAACAATTATTTTAGTCACTAATGACACTTGTACAGCAATCAAAAAAAAATCTGATTGCTGTACTGGGTGACACAGTGACAGGCAGTGAAGGGGTTAATTTGGGGGGCGATCGGGGGGTTAACAGGGGTGAATTGTGTGCCTACGTGACCTGGTGTCAGTGTAGTGTTGTGCAACTCACGTTTAGATGCTCTCTCTCTCTCGGTCAGGAACGGAAAGACCGACATGAGGGAGAGAGCAGCATTTCCCCTGTCAATGTTTACAAAACATTGTTAGGGGAGAACAACCATTGGCTGAGGGTGATCACCAGGTCCAGGCCAGATTTTATTGGCCTGGACCTGGTGAGTGATCAGTTCTCTATCGAATCCGATCGTCGGGAACGGCGGGGAGGCGCGCGCTCCCTGGCCGTTCACGCGCCCGACGTAGAGCTACGGGCTCTCGCCTGGGCGAGCCGACCTGCCGCCGTATTACTGCGGCGGCTGGTCGGAAAGTGGTTAAAGAAGTTTTTTTTTTAACCACTTGACCACTGGGCACTTAAACCCACTTAATAACCAGACCAATTTTCAGCTTTCGGTGCTCTCACATTTTGAATGACAATAACTCAGTCATACAACACTGTAACCAAATGACATTTTTGTCCTTTTCTTCCCACAAATAGAGCTTTCTTTTGGTGGTATTTTATCACCTCTGCGGTTTTTATTTTTTTCGCTATAAATGAAAAAAAATGGCCTAAAATGTATACTGCTACATATCTTTGGTAACAAAACAAAAAATGTTTAGATATTATTTAGTCTGGGTGAAAGTTATAGGGTCTAAAAGCTATGGTACCAATTACTGAAAATTGATCAATTTGATCACATCTGATGTACTGACAGCCTCTCTCATTTCTTGAGACCCTAACATGCCAGAAAAGTACAGATACCCCCCAAATGACCCCTTTATGGAAAGAAGACATTCCAAGGTATTTAGAAAGAGGCATTGTGAGTTTTTTGAAGTTGTCATTTTTTCCCACAATTCTTTGCAAAATCAAGATTTTTTTCATTTTTATTTAATTTCCACAAAATGTTCATATTAGCAGGTTATTTCTCACACACAGCATATGCATACCACAAATTACACCCCAAAACACATTCTGCTATTCCTCCCGAGTATGGCGATACCACATGTGTGAGACTTTTACACAGCGTGGCCACATACAGAGGCCCAACATGCAGGGAACGCCATCAGACATTCTGGAGCACCCAGACGAATTCTGACATTTCTCTCCTACATGTAAAAATCATTATTTATTTGCTAGAAAATTACATAGAACCCCAAAACATTATATATGCTTTTTTAGCAAAGACCCTAGAGAATACAATGGCGGTTGTTGCAACTTTTTATCGCGCATGGTATTTGCACAGCAATTTTTCGAACAAATTTTTTTTGGAAATAAAACAGTTTTGTGCTTTTAAAAAAAAAAACAATAAATTTAGCCCAATGTTTTTGCATATTGTGAAAGATGAAGTTACGCCGAGTAAATAGATACCCAACATGTCACCCTTCAATATTGTACACGCTTGTGGAATGGCGTCAAACTTCGCGACTTAAAAATCCCCATAGGTGACGCTTTAAATATTTTTACTGGTTACATCATTTTAGTTGGAGAAGAGGTCTAGGGCCAAAATGATTGCTCTCGCTCTAACGTTCACAGTGATACCTCACATGTGTGGTTTGAACACCGTTTTCATATGTGGGCGGGACTTACGTGCACGTTCGCTTCTGTATACGAGCACGCGGGCGCTTTAAGTTTTTTTTTTTATTGTTCAATTTACTTTATTTATTTTAGTTTGACACCTTTTTCCCCAAAAATAAATGTTTTGATTACTTTTATTCCTATTACAAGGAATGTAAACATCCCTTGTAATAGGAATATAGTGTGACAGGTCCTCTTCAGTGAGATATGGGGTCAATAAGACCCCACATCTCACCTCTAGGCTGGGAAGCCTGAAAAAAAACGACCGCAGAGTATTGCGCAGGGAGTATTGCGCAGGGAGTATTGCGCAGGGAGTATTGCGCAGGGAGTATTGCGCAGGGGTACTGCAGAGTATTGTTCAGAGTATTGCAGAGTATTGTGCAGGGGGTACTGCAGAGTATTGTTCAGAGTATTGCGCAGGGGGTTATTGCAGAGTATTGTTCAGAGTATTGCGCAGGGGGTACTGCAGAGTATTGTGCAGAGGGTACTGCAGAGTATTGTTCAGAGTATTGCGCAGGGGGTACTGCAGAGTATTGTTCAGAGTATTGCGCAGAGGGTACTGCAGAGTATTGTTCAGAGTATTGTGCAGGGGGTACTGCAGAGTATTGTTCAGAGTATTGCAGAGTATTGCGCAGGGGGTACTGCAGAGTATTGTTCAGAGTATTGCAGAGTATTGCGCAGGGGGTACTGCAGAGTTGTGTTCAGAGTATTGCAGAGTATTGCGCAGGGGGTACTGCAGAGTATTGTTCAGAGTATTGCAGAGTATTGCGCCGGGTACTGCAGAGTATTGTTCAGAGTATTGCGCCGGGGTACTGCAGAGAATTGTTCAGAGTATTGCGCCAGGGTACTGCAGAGTATTGTTCAGAGTATTGCAGAGTATTGCGCTGGGGTACTGCAGAGTATTGCGCCGGGGTACTGCAGAGTATTGCTGGGGGGGGGGGGGGGTACTGCAGAGTATTGTGCCGGGGTATGCTGAGTATTGCGCCGGGGTACTGCTGAGTATTGCTGGGGGGGTATGCTGAGTATTGCTGGGGGGGTATGCTGAGTATTGCTGGGGGGGGGGTATGCACAGTATTGCTGGGGGGGGGATGCACAGTATTGCTGGGGGGGGGGGTATGCACAGTATTGCTGGGGGGGGGTATGCACAGTATTGCTGGGGGGGGTATGCACAGTATTGCTGGGGGGGGTATGCACAGTATTGCTGAGGGGGGGGTATGCACAGTATTGCTGAGGGGGGGGTATGCACAGTATTGCTGGGGGGGTATGCACAGTATTGTTGGGGGGTATGCACAGTATTGCTGGGGGGGTATGCACAGTATTGCTGGGGGGGGGGTTGCAGGGATGGATGGATCTGTGACTGCAATAGTCACAGATCCATCCACAGCGCTGCCGCCATCCGCGCTCCCCCTCTCACACTGTACCGATCGGTACAGAGAGAGGAGGGAGGAACCTGGCGTCATCAAATGACGCCGGTCTGTTTACATGTGATCGCGCCGTCATTGGACGGTACGATCACGTGGTAAACCGCCGATATCAGCAGCGATTTACCGTTGGACCCGGCGATTTACCTCTGGACCCGGCGGTCACGGACATTCCCGTGTGCGCGCCCCGGGGGGCGCGCGACTCTGGAATCACGTTATATAACGTGATCCCAGAGTTAAGCAACCACCTTGCTGCCGTTATTTTTCGGCAGGTGGTTGCTAAGTGGTAAAGTATAAAGGTTAAAGTTATCAAAAATGCAAATAATCTTATTTATAGCTTCAATTCACTAATGTGTGTGATAATTGCCACAGCAATTTTTCATTCCAGAAATGTGACTGGCATGATCCTTATAGCTTAATGATTTTAGCCTAAAGTAAGTTAATGTTTTAAAAACCTTGGCCCAGATTCATAAAGCAATTACGCCTGTCTAACTGGTGTTAGACAGGAGTAATTTCAAATTTCGCGCGCCGTATTACTAGTTTGAATCCTCAAACCATGATACGGCGGCTTCGGGCTTCGATCCGAGAGGCTTACGTCTTCGTAAACCTTCGGATCTACGCTGCGATATTTTTGCGGCCGCTGGGAGGAGTTTGCGTCATTTTCATGCGTCGGGATAAGCAAATGTGTTTTTACGGCGATCCACGAAGATACGAGCGGTCTTCGCAATCGCTTACGTCTGGTTTTTTTTACGTACTGTTAGACCAGCTTTTTGCTGGTCTAACGGTGAGTAGCCCATGTTAAGTATGGCCGTCGTTCCCGCGTCGAATTTAATTTTTTATTTATTTTTTGCGTAACTCGTTCGGGAATAGAAATGTCAGTAAACGACGCTACTCAAACAACGAATGACGTAACGACGTGATTTCGCGCAATGCACGGCGGGAAATTTGCGAACGGAGCATGCGCAGTTTGCTCGCCGCGGGAACGCGCTTATTTTAAATCCTTCACGCCCCCTACTCGTCTAGATGGATTGCGACGGGAGAAATACACTACGCCGCCGTCGTTTACTGGACAAAATCTACCTGGATTCCACGTAGAGCCAGGAAAAAAACGGCGGCGTAGTGTATTTCTGATACGCTACGAGAATCCAATTCTCTCTGAATCTGGGCCCTTGTGTCTATTTACAGTGTGTAGTTATGCGAGGGCAGCCACATTTGCTCTTTACATATGCAGCTTCCACTTCCTGCTTAGTAGCTCACACAATGGTTCAGTTTTGTTCATAAAGAGAAACCTGTAGCCAGAATCCTCGATCCCCTTCCCCTGCCTCCTGGTGCTGAACAAAAATATAATGTGTGTCATTTGGAAAAAGTGCTTCAGATAAACAGGTACATCTTATGTGAGAGGATTTCCTTAAAGGGGAGTTTCAGCTTTCAACGTCAACGCGTTCTTTCCTTTCAAGGGAACCACGGTTCTTTTGAAACGAAGGTCTGTACAGTCCGGCGGCAAGAGTTTCTTGCCAAAAAATTTGTCAGGGAAAACGACAGGTTTTTCCTGACGAGATTCTCGGACGTGTGTATGAGGCCTAAGCCAGCCACTTTGTCTGCCACTATGGAAGCAACTGAGAAACTGGATCCCAACACCCATTCACCATACAGTCCAAGAATGGCATCCTGCGGCCTTCATCATTTTCCAGAATTGAAAGAAGATCTCCATGAATATCATCAAACATTTATAAAAGAAGTTGAAAAAACTTCTAGGACATGATTGTGAAAACAGGATGTGGCCTTTACTATCACAACAGTTTAAACAAAAAAGTGCCAATTATTGTAAAAAATGTATACAGTCTGGTGACTATATCTTATTTCTGTGTTTGATTTATTAAAATATTCCCATCCAGTCGTGAGTAACAGACATGGAGGCATGAGTAATAGACAACATATCTACATGATCTAGTAAAGCTGATAATACGTAGTACAGATTCCCATAAACTGTGAATTTAAATAACAGATCAACCAGCAATTTTGTATGTATTTTGATTTAAGTTGACACACGAAAAAAAAAAAAATTGTTGCAGCTCTTTGCTAGCTTTTTAATATTTAAGTTTTTTAAAAATTAGAAACTTTTTTATGCGCTTAGCGTACCAATTAAATATGTAGGGATACATATATACTGTATTTTCTGGTGTATAAGACTACCTTTTACACTTAAAAAAAACGCCCAAAAATCTGGGGTCGTCTTATACGCCGGGTATAAAATGCTGCACACTGGATGTCAGCGGTGTGGTAATATGTGCGGTAATACTGTATGTAGCTAAGGCTACATACAGTATACACTGCTGAGCCAATCCCGGCGAGCGATGTATTCTAATTGTGAATATAGAGCCTGCCAATCTGAGCAGGCTATATACATTAGCCTGCTCGGATTGGCTTTGAGAGTCAGAGATTAGAGGGCTGATGATGTTACAGTCTCTGCCAATCCGTGCAGGCTTTGTATTCATTAATAGAATACATTGTTTACTGGGATTGGCTCAGCGGTGTACACTGTATGTAGCCGAAGCTACATACAGTATTACCGCATATCCAGCGTAACTAGATAGGACATAGTGGAAGTAGGCAACTATGTAGTAGGTGTCATGGAGAACAATGTTGATTGAGGAATTGGCTAGGACAATGCCGGTGAGTCCCCCTGACTGTAAATAAGAATCCGAGGGCTCATAGTATTGGGACCTCTCTTTTAATAACTCCCTGTGCATTGTGGTCAGTCAACTAAAGACTTTAACGACTGTTGGAATAGCGATGATTATTGTGTATGCTCATGTGCCTACACTTAGGTCGATGGCGAATATGTGGTGGAATCCATGTTTTTTAAATGGTGCTACCTTGGAAGGGGGGTAGTCTTATACGGTGAGTATAGCCCAAAATCTATTTTTTTAATTGAAAAATAGGGGGTCGTCTTATACGCCCAGTCGCCTTATACACCGGCAAATACGGTATATATATATAAATATTCACACAGTATATATACGAGAGAGATGTATAGAGAGATGGCATAATGTTTATGATCTAACATACATGCACATGTCCACACGATTTAGGAGTGTGTCTTTGGGAATGTTTGACCATTCCTCCAGAGGTGCATTTGTGAGGTTAGGCGCTGATGTGGACAAAAATGCCTGGCTCACAGTCTGCACTCTAATTCATCCCAAAGGCACTCTATCGAGTTGAGATCAGGACTCTGTGTAGACCAGTCAAGTTCCTCCACCCAAATCTCACTCATCCATGTCATTATGTACCTTGCTTGGTGCACTGTTACAAATCATTTGATGGAGGGAGGGGGGATAATGATGTGGGGTTGTTTTTCATGGTTTTGGCTTGGCTCCTTAGTTCCAGTAATGGGAACTCTTAAGGCGTCAGCATACCAATACATTTTGGACAATTTCATGCTTCCAACTTTGTGGGAACAGTTTGGGGATGGTCCCTTCCTGTTCCAACATGACTGCACACCAGTGCACAAAGCTAGGTCCACAAAAAAAATGGATGAGAGAGTTTGGGGTGGAGGAACTTGACTAGCCTGCACAGAGTCCTGACCTCAAGCCGATAGAACACATTTGGGATAAATTAGAGTGAAGACTGCAAGCCAGGCCTTCTCGTCCACATCAGTGCCTGACAAATGCGCTTCTGGAATAATGGTAAAACATTCCCATAGACACACTCCTAAACCTTAAAACAATCTTCACAGAAGGGTTAAGGCTGATATAGCTGCAAAGGGTGGGCCAACTCAATATTGAACCCTACAGACTAAGACTGCGTGTAAAGGCATTCCAATACTTTTGGTAATATAGTGTAGATAATGAGGGTTTATATTTTAGAAAATTTAGCAAGCAGCCAAGCAAAGGCCAATTTAGACATATTTGTTTTGGTGTTATTTAATTTGATTGCCACCCCAATGCCCTAACCCAGTGTTTCTCAATTCCAGTCCTCACGCCCCCAACAGGTCATGTTTTTAGGATTTCCCTCAGATGAAAAGACTGTGGAAATTACTAAGGCAGTGAAACTGATCAAATCACCTGTGCAAAATAATGGAAATCCTGAAAACCTGACCTGTTGGGGGGGCGTGAGGACTGGAATTGAGAAGCACTGCCCTAACCCAACAGACCTCAGACCCACATGCATTGTAGCATATCACAATGCACAGTAACACACTACCATGCGTTGTGGGGCACTGTATGTGGAAAAATGCTACATGGATCACAATAGTAAAATTATTGTTATCCTTTAAAATAAAAACATATTAAAAGTATCTGAATTTGTCTTAAGGTCAGCCTCCTGCAAACAGCCGTAGCAGTCTGGGACAAGTAGGCAATGGTTTTTGATTTAAACACATATGCTGACAGGGAACATGCTGATAGCAGGCAAAAGCAGAGTGAGAAAAGAGAAGTGTACTTCTCCTTCATTGTCAAATCAGCATGCTGTTTTTTATTTTTGTAATTTCCTTGAACAAGCAGTGCTGTTGCCACAAAGCAGATCCGGTATGTGGCTGTGCTCTCTGGCAGGAGTGTAAGCGGACTACAGATGGCTTCAAATCCTTGTTCATATGGAATAGCTATGAATTGGAACAATACTCAGTCAGAATAGGATGTTTTGCAATTAGAGTCTTGCCACCACTGTTTAGTGCAATTTCTGATGGCTTTTGTGAATGACCGTACTTTTAACAGACCTTACCAAGATTTAACAAACTGCTCTCCTGGGCTTCAACAGCTTGCCTGAAGTTTCTGAATTAAATCTATATGGTAAGGCACAGTGTTGTATATATCTTTATTATGGCTGCATATACTGTGTGTATATAATTTTTTTCGGCTAAAATATTACATTTTTTTTATATGAAGCCAACAGATGGAGGTCTTGGAGGTAACAGGATGATAAATCCTCAGTATGCAGCTGCTCTTTCATTGTCCAGTTAGCAGGCAGGGGATGTGTCATTGAATAAGCTGTGCTGCTAAAGAGGAGGTCAATACAGATGCTTTGTTGTTCGGAAAAGGGTGCATCAAACTCAGTATGTACAAGCACTGGACTATATATCTACAGTATATCTACTGTATCATATATATATATATATATATTATATATATATATATATATATATATATATATATATTATATATATATATATATATATATATATATATATATATATATATATATATATATATAGTTTATTTAGCTGTTTAAGTTTAGTCACTACTGGATCAAAACAGTTTTTCCATGTTTGGCATGGGCAAACGGATGTGGCAATATTTTGGCATTTGTTAAGATAACTAAATAGTACATATATTTTTTTTTTCTGAGGTGGGTGGGGGCGGTGGTGGTACACAAGGCCCCCTTATTTTTTTTTAATATTCTATACAGTCTATAGATCAAAAGAAGTAACAAACAAAATATGTTGTTTTTTTAATGTAAAGTTATATATACAGTAAAATATGAAAGATGATGTTATGCTGAGTAAATAGATACCCAACATGTCACGCTTTAAAATTGCGCACACTCAAGAAATGGCGGCAAACTTCGGTACTTAAAAATCTCCATAGGCGACGCTTTGATTTTTTTTTTACAGGTTACCAGTTTAGAGTTACAGAGGAGGTCTAGTGCTAGAATTGTTGCACACACTCTAACAAACACGGCGATATCTCACATATGTGGTTTGACCGCTGTTAACATACGCGGGCGGGTCGTACGTGTGCGTTCGCTTCTGAGCGCGAGCTACCGGGGACAGGGGCGTTTAAAAAAAAAAAAAAACATGTATTATTTATTTATTTTAATTTACACTTTTTTTTTAAAAAAAATTTATCACGTTTATATCTATTATCACGTTATCACGTTTATACCTATTACAAGGAATGTAAACATCCCTTGTAATAGGAATGGTGTGTGACAGGTCCTCTTCATGGAGAGTTGTGGGGTCATCTCTCCTCCAGGCTGGAAAGCATGAGATTGTGAAAAAAAATTCATCGATCTCATGCTTACTAGCTGCAATCGCGGCTTTATTTACTTCTGGAAACCCGGGCGTGATGTCATCACATCGCGCCCAGGCCTCCCAGTCATAGAGATGACTGGTGACCATGTCATCATGCATCGTTCTTTCCTGGGCCCCCGATCAGAGTGCCCCAGCACAGTCATGGCGGCGGGAGAGTCTTTGACTTATGGCACAAAATCGCCGCCGGCAAATAATGATATCTCTCTAGTCTGTAGGCATCATTAAGATATCCCCTCACAAAGCCCATCTCTATGCGTTTGGGAGATCCTATTTTCCGGACGGTTCTTTCTCTGGGGTTAAATATCAGCAAAGAAACTATTGAAGAAGAGGAGGGTGGAAATAATAGATCAAAGTTAAAGTGGTTCTAAAGGCTAAACATTTTGTAGCCCTGGAAAAGCACCTCCCTTAATACCTGAGCCCTATGGTCTCGATTCGGCGGGCCCATAGGGGCAGGAAGTCTTGATCTATGCTCGTTCAGAGACATGAGTGCACAAAATCGCCTCTTGTTGCCGGCAATAAACTGTAATGATATCTGAATGATGCCTCTAGCTGTAGGCATCATTAAGATATCCCCTCACAAAGCCCAGGACGTCATATGACGTCAACCCAGGATGGGAGATCCTATTTGTGGAGGTCATATGATTATAGGCGGGTATTAAAGTGGTTAAATATCAGCAAAGAAACTATTGAAGAAGAGGAGGGTGGAAATAATAATAGCAGATCAAAGTTAAAGTGGTTCTAAAGGCTAAACATTTTGACTAGCTGTACTGTCCCCTCACCTCCCTTAATACTTACCTGAGCCCTATCTCGATTCAGCGCTGTGCCCATGTGCAGCTGCGCTGATCTCTCTCTCTCTCCTCATGGGTTCAGAGACAGCAGGAGAAGCCATTGTCTCTTGTTGCTGTCAATCATAAACTGTGAGTGGATGGCTGGCCTTAGCCACACTGTTTTTGTCCATGGACACAACCCAGCTCAGGAGCGAGCCCACAGTTGTGTCACCATAGGAATTGGGTTCCTATGGTGGCACAGAAAGGAAAGAAAGAGCCAAGAGCACCGGTAGGAGACCCCAGAAGAGGAGGTTACCTTTACTAGGGATGCACCGATACCAGTTTTTTTGCGGTCTGGTTTTGACTGCAGGATTTCAGCCCCCTCTGGTGCAACTTTGTTGAGAGGCTCAGGTGCAAATTGTCAAAGTGCTCAAAATCATATCGTACTCTGTTTAAAAACGCGGTGCGGCTAGCACGCATATATGAAAACCGTCTCTATTGAAATTGCTGTAGGTTCACATGTCATGCAAATCAGATGTGATTCAATATGTATCTTCAATACGTATCCAATTTGCACATATGTGAATCGGGTTTTAAGGCGGTGGTTACAGCCTGCAGCATTGAATTTATCTGTTTTAGCATCAGAACATTTGCAATTTTACTTTTTTTTTTACTTGTAAGTTTGCTTTAACAAAGGACATCTCTTTGCACTAATGGGCACTGTTGATGGCACTAATAGGCGGTACTGTTGGGCACTTGTAGGCGGCACTAATAGGTGACACTGATGATGAGGCATTGATGCACACCAATTGGCAGCACTGAGGGGCACTGATAGGTGGCACTAGTGGCAACTGATTAGCAGTCATGATGGGCACTTATAGATGGCACTGGTGGGCAATGATTACCGGCACTGATGCTTACTGTGTGGGACCGATTTCCCTCTAACAGAAGTCAATGGCTTAATGGCTTTCATATTTTCTTCAACGTGAGGGGGGAAAAAAGCCGATAACCAGCTTTTCTTTACTTCCGTGACCAGCCGTCATTGGCTGACAGCTGATACTGTAGTAAGGGGCCTGCTGTAATTGGCCCTTTACCTGATCTGTGATCAGCCGAAACCCAAGGTCTCTGCGATTACAGAGCATGGTATGCAGGCATCGCGAGAATGGGAGGACATTCATGTATTCCATCCCAACATTTTAAGCCTGTGTTGTATCTGTCTTTCAGCTATAGCGCGGGCACCAAGTAGTTTCACATTGATCAAGTTTTAGGATTTAGAGATTTTAGAGATTATTCTGCAAATCATGTGTAGTATGATGATGTTTAGATATTGTTTCAAGGCTAATATAACATTTGAAAAAGTATCCGTAAATTGTAGGCCACTCCAAATTTACTGACAATGTCAGATATAAATAAGAAAAAGATAGTACTTTCACTTTGAATGAACATACACACAAAGTTAAAGTACAGACCAAGACCCTCTGATACAATGACCCAGAAAAGATGAGAGGCTATTCATTTGTACTAGAATATACTCACACTGTGAAAAAAGAGATTAGCACCTAAATGCTCACAAGACCTGGTTTCTCCATTTGTTTAGTGAAAGTCAAGGGAAAGTTAATGAGCCGCAGTCCTAACACGACAGGATACTATTAGCCTGCATTTAAAGGTTTCTTAGGCTGTGGTGATAGGCATTATTAGCCAGTGTTCTGCACATTCATTAACAACTCTCTATATTAGTGTCGGAAAGAGAAAAAAACTTGTAGTGATAACGTAAAATTAAGGGTAAACGACCAGATGTCCATACAAGATAGCACAAATACAAATGATGGAAAACAAAGCTAGTTAAAAAGACCAAGATCTTTTTTTTCTTCACCAATATCTGCTCATTCCTGGCGGCGGTAATGAAATATATTAAGGAGTTTGGCAGGTTTTCCGGGTAAGGTATAAACTGGGAGAAATCCATGCTAATGCCTCTAGATACCCTTCCATGATTCATCTCCATCTACACTTTCTCATCTTAAGGTTGTTTCATTTATAAAATATTTGGGTATAACTATGTCTGACTCCCCACAGTCATATATTGTGGATAATATACTTCCATTACTTTCTAGATTTCAAAATCAAAGGAAAACCTGGAATACAATAAAGTGGGGGTTGGTTCTGCACTGTTTCTAGTGAAATAATGTACTACTACAGGTAAACATACTGGGCCAGATTCTCAGCGGAGCTACGACGGAGTATCTCAGATACCCCGTCGTATCGCCGTTTTTTTTGGCTCGTATCTATGCGAGTGATGCTTAGGATCACTTTGGCATAGATACGCTTGAACATCCGACAAGTGTAAGGCCCCATACACACGATCGGATATATCCGATGAAAACGGTCCGCGGACCATTTCCATCGGATATGTCCGATCGGGAGTTTGATCCGATGGCGTGTACACACCATCGGATCAAATTCCCCGCCGCCGGACGGCGCGGTGACGTGGCGATGACGCGGCGGTGACGTTGACGCCGCCGCGTCACCGCTACGTCACCGCACCAGGAAGTAAAACACTTCCGCGCATGCGCCGAATCCATTCGGCAGCGGCGCGGCGGCGGTGGGAGCCGACATGTCTGCTGGTAAGTGTACTAACCAGCAGACATGTCGGGCGGACAGATTCCCACCGGATAGATTTCAAAGCTTGCTTTGAAATCTGTCGGGTGGACAAATCTGTCCGCTAGCCCATACACACGAGCGGAGATGTCTGCTGAAACGGTCCATCGGACCGTTTTCAGCGGACATATCCCCTCGTGTGTACGCGGCCTAATACCATTACACTTGCGGATCGTAGTTGTAATGACAACTCCGGCCACTAGGTGGCCTTTACGTAGTTTTCTCATTTGCCTATGCAAATGAGGCTACTACGCCGATTCCCGATCGCTTTTACGCCGCCCCGTCGTCGCGTACGTCGTTTACGAACTCGTAAGGTTACCCCTGCTTCTATGAGGAGTAATCTTACGAAGTCCCGTCGGATGCCGTCAGGTGCCGTCGGATGCCATGTTAAGTATGGCGTCTGGTTAGCGTCGGCTTTTTCCGTCGCCTACGTCGTTTTACTAACTTGTTTTCGAATAGGGCATTGCGTAGTGACGATCACGTCGTTTTGATGTCGGTTTCAACGGCGCTTTCCGACGTGAGCTGGAGCATGCGCACTGAGCTTTTTCCCCGGCCGGCGCATGCGCAGTTCGTTCGACGCGGGGGCGCACTTAATTTAAATACAAGCCGCCCCATTTGAATTATGCGGGCTTACGCTGGGCGATTTACTCTACGCCTCCGCAAACTACGGAGCAAGTGCATGGAGAATACGGCACTTGCTCTAGTATGATGCGGCGGCATAGTGTAAATGGCCTATGCTACGCCGGTGATTTTCTTAGAGAATCTGGCCCACTGTACATATACAAATGCAAATAGTGACTAATCTCAAAAGTGCATAAATGCTAAACACGCAAAAATTAGCCTCAAGGTATACTGTATGCAAATAATAGAAACAGTTAAGTAGTGGTATCATAGTGCAAAGTGCATAAATAAATAACTAATAGCCTGGGAATACGCTGTGTACAAAAATAAGCTGTGCAAACTTGCAAGATAAATGTGCAAAATCAGCAAATTAACTTTCTGTGCAAGGTGCAGATGCAATAAATGTGCAGAACAGACTAAAATCAAAACTTGTGTCGGCTGCAATTCTACTATATAGAGTCCAATCCAGTCCAAAGTGTGCAAAATGCAATCAAACTGTGATCAGACAGCAATGGATTATTTTCTTCTCTGTGCAAATAAGCAGTCAAATGTGCAAATAACAAAAGGTGCTGGAGAGATACAAATCTCTTCTTCATGCAAAAACACACACTAGTGAAAGTGGCCTCTTACTGTGAGCGGTAATGAGACAACCGCATGTATGTATATATATATATATATATATATATATATATATATATATATATATATATATATATATATACTTAAAATGGCTGTTTCTCCCTTGTCTCAGTGGAAGCAAGGAGGATATTAAAAGAAAGGGGGTTCCGGATAGTGTAGTACGTTTTAAATCAGTAGGTAGTTTATTATTAAAAAGTCGAGGGAACTCACATAACATAAAAACAATAATTAACTTATCTCCTACGAGCGGTGAGCTCGTCAGCCTACGTCAGTCTGAGTGCCTTTCCAACCTTATGCGTGGCATCACTAACACATGACTTCATCCCATGATAAAGTCACGTGTTAGTGACGCCACGCGTAGGGATCTCAATAGGATTATTATTTTTGAAAAACATACATACTCGCTAAGGAATTCCATGAGTAAGTTTGATGCTACCTGGTCAAGGTGACTTCAATCCATGACCTAGGTATCATGTAAACTAATAGGTACTATATTTTTTGTAATATTGGATGCTGTTTATTTTCTGTCTTTGTTTTCTTTTATATATACTCCAAGAGCAGGGTGGGGGGTGGGATGGTTTGGGGTCCTTTTTTTTTCCTTGGGATGTGTTCTGTTTAATGTGATTTTGTCTGTATAATTTGTTTGTATTGTTTTAATGTTATTTGCATATAAAAATAAAAAGAGGATCTGATTTAAAAAAAAAAAAAAAAGACTAAGATCTAAAATATCGTTGCTGAAAAAGAAGAATAAAAGATCATGGCAAAATCAAAGACCCATATGGGAAACATATTGTTGATACTCCCATATATTTGTTTCTAATGCTTTCTTGTGTACATTTAAAAACGATCTTTGGCAGACTTCACCATGGTAGACTTGCAAAATATAGAAGTGACTACAAGATTGAATACCGTTTAACAAATACCTGTCTGAAATTTGCTAAAAATTAACTTTTTTAACCTTTAGTGACAAAAAAAAATAGCAACATAAATGAGTAAAAATAGTCACTGATGCCTCATACACACGATCAGGTTACCCGACGGGAATGTTTGCTTTTGGTCTAGAAAACTGGCCGTGTGTATGGTCCATAGCAGTTTTCGCGACAGTTTGCAGCCCAGAGTGCAATGACTCTTTTCCTTTTTCTTTTTGCGGAAGTGCAATAAGCCAGACCAGCACTCGGATCAGACTGATGAACAGATCTTGCAGTGGTGCTTGTGATGAGGCACTCACCTTGAGTGATAGGAGGTCAGCAATAGCAGCTAATGATTTCTAGAAGATTTCTAGAAGATTTAACCCACACAACTATGTATTTTGGAAGTCAGGAAGCATCTCTATCTAAATGTTCCCAAAAAAAAAAGGGTTCCCTGGTAAGTGGAATGTACTTGCTTACCTCTCCAGCTACTTATGCCCCATAATGCTGCTTTAAAGAGGAGAAACATCTGCCTGAAGACTCCTTAGCATTCAACACTTCCAAGTGTGTTGGATTTCTAAAATACAAAGGAACTTGGACAGCCGCACTCCAAAAAAACTTTCCTTTAATTAAAACGAGTACTAGCTATGACTTAGCACTGAAGCTACAGTGCGAAACGTTAGCTTTTTGTTCCAGTTTTGCTGTGGCATGTCTATTTTTGTGATTCATTTTAATTAAAGGAATGTTTTTTTGGAGTGCGGCTGTCCAAGTTTCTTTTGTATTTTTGCATTTCCATTGCATTGCCGGCACCCAAGGTTTGGATCCAGCGAAGGAGTTTTCTGATTGCTATTGAGTGGTATTTTCTCACTCTGTGTTGGATTTCTGGTCCCCTGTTGCCCTCCATGGTTCCTCTCACCACCTCCTGTGTCAGAAGTGTTGGATTCAAAAGGTGTCTTCACTTCAATTCTGTGTTGCCGTTAGAGAAAGAGGTAAGTGTTTACAATTTTCTTTCTAGGGAACCTCTTTTTTGGCAAATTTAAAAGTAACAGCACACCTGTGCTTTGAAAATGTTTCCATATTTAAGGCTACGTAACATGAATCATGAGGTACATATATCAATATTCATAACTGCAGCATTTCTGTTAACCCATCATAGCACCACTGGAAACCCTGCCCAGCATCCATGGTCAAAGAGAAGAAGGCATACCTCCTCCTCCACCATGCAGAACTTATAGCCAAAGATTCAACAAGCAAGAACTCTGTAACATGGTAGTGGCTGGGAGGAGTCTAGGGGGGAAACATTATGCCTGTGCAAGTACTAACCACCAAAGATTTTTGCTTAGGATCCTTTGAACCCAGTGGCACTTTGATAAGACTTTACAGAAACACTATAAGTATGGCTATGAATTTTATGGTTAGAGTGAATTTAATATTATAATTTTGATACTAAACAAGCTGTCTTATAAACTACTATTATAGTTCTGAAAAATGCAATACATAAAAATGAGCAAGGGCACAACTCTACCTTTGTACAAAGTTTGATATTGCAAGACATGGGGTGAAATCTTGAGCTTTGCAAATAGTATTTTTCGATTCGCTTGTTCCCTTGTGAATGTATACACCAAGGCCATTCCTACCATTTATCATACTTGTAAAGTTCCTTGGCCTTTCAGAAAGAATGTTTGCTGACTGTGTACATGCAGTGCCTATGAATTCCATATGTAAACAATTTTTTTTTTTTTCAAGTTGCAGAGGGAAGTATACTTCAGAAAAAGGGAACAAAACAGAAAAATTAAATTAACAAAGATGGTAAGTACTGGGACAACATCAGTTGTATCTAGAATGCAAACCTGGGAGAGAGAGTAGAATTGTTATGTTTCCATTTTTTCTGTTTAATTCAAATATTTTTTTTAAATTTACCTTGTTCCAATATCCAGCCAGCTCCCATAGTCTTTAACCAAGAAGAAAAAATGCTGAAAAAGAGAACAAACAAAACATTAGGATTTAAAAGGCTTAATAAGAGGCTGATTTACTAAAGGAATTAGGAATGTTCACTCAAAAATCAGTAAAGATTTACTTTAATTATCCACACATGTGAAAAGCAAATTCCAGTTTATTTCATCTCTGCAGAAGACTGTATAATTAAAGTGAATCCTATTCTTATAGAACATTCTCAGCTCCATTATTAGATCAGCCTTAAAGTCCTTCCAGCATCTATTTGTTTAAATGAGAATCGTGTCAGGCCCAAACAGAATACAGAATCTGGTGTTTATAGTGGTCATTTATTGTTGTTTTTGGATCTATCTAAAAAAAACGAATATCCATTTTTCATGTTTCTAAACTCTGATGACAAAGTAGTCATGAGTGACAGATTGGGCAAAACGGTCTATTTGATTATCCGTTAAATGGCAAGTCAATTGGCAAAATAAAAACAAAAAGAAGAAGAGGGTATATAGAGTGTGCATAGTTCACCTGTGGAGCCCAGAGGTTAAGTGCAGTAATTGTAACCAAAAGCATACAGACAAAAAAAAAAACCCTATACCAGGGAATTTCAGCCCCATGCAGGGTAAAAAGCAGTCACTTGCATGACAAGCGTGGTTTCAAACTCATTAAGAATCATTATATATTCACATCGAAAAGCAGTACAAAAGTTCAAAATGTCCACTAATATTCAAAAATGCCCCCAGTGCCTTGATCACTACAATGTAAGGCCCCATGTACACGGGACGCTGATTAATGTATGTTCAGAAGCAGTTGGACGCTTTTTTCAACTGCCCCGAGCTTATTCAATGCTATCCTATGTGACCATGTACAGGATCTCGTTTATTGCCGTTTTTGTTTCAATTTTTTTTATTGGTATTTCAAAATATAGTACAATAGTGACTCAGAAACAAATAATGTTATAAACTTGTAACAATTGTTGAGTGCATTACAATAACGTCAACATATAAAAGACATATAGATATGTATTGCCAAATATAGATATAAATATGAGATAAGATGTTAATAAAATAATCAATAATACAAAATAAAAAGAATAACATTTAGGTATTTTCATAAGAAAAATTTGATGCAAAAAATAAATAAAAAAAAGGGACAGGTGTGAAGGGGAATTAGAAAGCTAGCCTATTTTGGTGATCATACCTGAAAGACAAGTATAAATAATCACTTGCACAGAGATCTCTATTCAGTTAGAAATAGTATGTTGTGCTATGTTCTGAAATTCAGCGGATTTAGTAAAATTGAACCAACAAGCCCAGGTTTCTTGAAATTTTTTAGGTGATTCTCTAGATTGTTGGATCAAATCCTCCATTTCAGCAATTTTAGCAATTCTCTGAAACCACTCCGAAATGGAAGGGGGAGAGGCATCTTTCCAGTGGGTAGGAATACACAATTTAGCTGCATTAATTAGATGCATTATAATCGTGTTTTTATATACAGAGTGAGACAATGAGGTATGGTGTAGAAGGTATTGAGAGGCCGTGAAGTCAGGAGTAAAAGAAGTGACGATTGGGATAATATTATGGACATCCTTCCAAAACTTCTGAATAAGCGGACATTCCCACCATATGTGCAAAAGAGATCCTACCGAACCCTTACACCTCCAACATAAGGGTGAGACAGAAGGATCAAATTTATTAAGTAGGTATGGCGTTCTATACCATCTAGAGTAAAGCTTGTAACCGTTCTCCTGTGTTAAAACATTCTGCGAGCCCTTATGTATGCGGGTAAAGATATGTTTCCATTCCTCTGGAGATACATCTAAGTCAAGGTCTTTTTCCCAATGTTTGGTAGTAGCATCATCTTTAGGATTAATGTTTTCGAATAGAAGGGAATACGTTTTAGATATCAAGTGTTTTTGGGGATCTGTTGAGGTACACAACTTCTCAAAGGAAGTTTTGGTCCTGTGCCACATTGAAGGGGAGTCAACCGAGAACAATGAATGTTTAATACTTTCGTATTCTGCACGTGTGATGTTAATTTCTTTGTGTCTAAGACACAGGGCATCAAAAGAGATTACATTTCCCTTTTCGAAAATAGATTCGGTCCTTATAGAGAAATCCAAGGTATCATTCGGGGAAGCATAGTTTTTTGTGCCATGGGGAGATCTCGATTTAAGGACGACAGGAGCCAAGGGTCCAGGAAAAGAGGAAATATTCAATCTAGTGCAAAGTGATTTAAATAGTTGTAAAGTAGTACCAGTGATAGGATGAGAGCTAATTTTATGTGGAATTTTACGAGGGTCAATCCAAGGAAGATGGTTTAGTGCAGGGGTGTCAAACTCAATTTCATCGTGGGCCGTATCAGCATTATGGTTGCCCTCAAAAGGGCCGGTTGTATCTGTAAGATTAGATGTCCAGCGCATTCCCTCCCCTTACATTAGATCTAAAGAGCCACCCCACCATCAGAAGTTGAGTCCCCCACTCTCCCTTACATCACAGTGCACCCCCTTTCCTCATGCTGCTGCTGGGAAGAAGCTGGGTGCATTGCTTGAAAGCATAAAGTAAGGGTTTGGAGGAAGACTGGAGAGGTGCGAGGGCCACATGAAATGGCCTGGAGGGCCGCATTCGGCCACGGGCCTTGTGTTTGCCACCTCTGGTTTAGTGGGATCCTATGTGGTAAACCTTCAAGCTCAATCCAATCTTTCGTTTTTGTATGAACATGCCAATCAATAGTTCGGGCCAAATGACAGGACCAATAATATTTTTGGATGTCCGGTAATCCAATACCCCCTAAAATTTTAGGGATGATTAGTTTGTCCAATTTTATTCTGGGTTGTTTTGTAAACCAAATGAATTTCAAGCAAATTTTTTTATAAGATTTAAAAAAAGAAGCGGGTATTTTGATCGGTACCGTCTGAAGGAGGTAAAGAACTCTAGGGAGGATGTTCATTTTTATAATAGCTGCCCTTCCAAACCAAGAATAGAAATTCTTATCCCACTTCAGAAGGTCTTCCTGGATAGATTTGAGGATCGGTAAAAAATTCATAGAATATAGGTCTTTTAATTTTGATGGTATTCGTATACCCAAATAAGTAAGTGCTTGATCTTCCCATATAAACCGGAAGTTTTGTTTACAGAGGGATACTAGGTTAGGTTGTAGTGAAATATTCAGAGCTCTAGATTTAGCAAAATTAATTTGTAAGTTTGATATAATCTTAAAGAACGAAAAATCCTTCAAGAGAACAGGTATTGTAATAATAGGTTCAGATAGGAAAAGCAAAATGTCATCAGCATATGCTGCTAGTTTGTAACATTTGTTTTACTACCTCTATCAGGATTATTTCGAATCTTGCATAGGATCGGTTCGAGAGTTAATATAAATATAATAGGGGACAATGGACATCCCTGACGAGTCCCGTTCGACACAGAGAAGGCGTCCGACAGGCAACAATTTATCTTAATTTTGGCAGTGGGGGATAAATTGTAACATACGATCTCCGAATCCCATTGCTTTTAGGGTCTCGATCATATAATCCCACGCTACTCTGTCGAACGCCTTCTCCGCATCGAGAGAGAGGAAAAAGCCAGGTTTTGATGTTGAATTCAGCCAATGATGGATATTAATGGCCTTTTGAGTATTGTCCCGAGCCTCTCTTCCAGGAACAAAGCCTACTTGGTCCAAGGACACCAGGTTAGGGACCAGTGGTAGAATACGGTTTGCGATAATTTTGGAGTACAGTTTTAAATCCACATTAAGGAGAGAAATAGGTCTGTAATTGGAAACTATCAAGGGATCTTTACCGGGCTTTGGTATCATGGTGATGTGGGCCTCCAATAAGTCTCTGCTACTAAGTAATGGATCATCCGGGATGGAATTAAAGGCTTTCAAAAAATATTTTAGGACCGTGTCTGTAAAAGACTTATAATAGCTAACTGATAGGCCGTCAGGACCGGGACATTTACCAGTTTTAAGTTGTTTAAGAGCTCTTAAAGATTCCTCCCATTCAATTGGTCTATCTAGGTTATCGGCTTCTAATTTGGAAATAGGTTTAGGGCAATGAAGTGCTAAGAAGTTGGTGATCAAATCTTTTCTTCGAGCAATTTGATCTATATTTGGATTTGTTGAGATATTATATAGTTTAGAGTAAAATGTTTTCAATTCTTTGGCAATTTCAGTGGACGAGGATAAACGCTTACCATTGTGATTGGTAATTGAATGAATAGTTGAAGCTGCTCTTTTATCTTGAAGGTACTTAGCAAGTAGTTTACCTGACTTATTACCGAGCTCGTAAAAAAGTTTACGTGTTAAAATGACTTTTCTTTTGGTCGTCCTATTTAATTCTTCAAGCAAGAGTTCTCTAGCCTGGAGGAGTTCAGAGTAAGTGTCTCTCGCCAGAGACAATTTATGCTTACTCTCAAGAACATGTATCCGTTCAGAAAGGGTTTTGATAAGGGCTTCTCTCATTTTTTTTCGTTTAGAGGCCATGGATTTGAATTCCCCCCTAATCACACATTTATGTGCCAACCAGAGTGTTAGGGGATGCGTATCTGAGGAGTCATTTTCTACAAAGTATCGGGACAAGATTGAACTTAAAGATTCAACATTTTCTGGGTTATTAAGTAGAGAGTTATCAAGTCTCCATATTGGGGACCTTTTTAAAGTTGAGGGAAATTTAAGCGAAATTGTGATTGGGTGATGATCAGAAATAACCATAGGTTCAATGGTCGCCAATATCAAAGAATCAAGATCCGTTTGGGATATAAAAAAATAGTCTATCCTGGTATATTTGTCATGAGGAGGAGAAAAAAAAAGTGAAATCTTTCGTGTTTGGGTATAGGGTGCGCCAGGTATCATGTAAGGTCAAATTTTTTAGCATATTTTTAACAGAGCGAAGGGCAGAATATGGCAAGGTAGAGGAACTAGTAGAAGTATCAATCAAAGGATTAATAGCTAAATTAAGATCACCTCCCACAACCAGTACTCCAGATTGAAATGAAGTGAGGAGATTTAAGATTTCTCTAATAAAGGGTATTTGGAGTTTATTAGGTGCATAGATATTAGCTAGAGTTATAGTTTTGTTATAAATAGATCCTTTCAGAAAAATATATCTACCGTCAGTGTCAATAAGAGTGTCTTTGATTAGTATGGGACAATTTTTTGAAATTAAAATGGATACCCCTTTAGATTTAGAAACAGGGTTGGTGGCGTGGTATACTGTGGGGTACAATTTGTTACACATGTTCGGAATATTGTCGGTTTTAAAACGGGTCTCTTGTAAAAAGACTATATCCGCTTTGGCCTTTTTCAACAAGAGAAATAGATTAGATCTCTTTTCAGGTATATTCAAACCTTTGATGTTTAAGGAGTATAAATTAATCAAGGGAGAAGGGGAAGAGAGATTTTTTTGTCGGAACATGACACTGTGAGATCTCTATCCAGAGCAAAGGAAAAATGTATGAGTCACAAGCAACCTCAATCAAAATTGAGGAAAGAGGTAAATAAAAGGTAGGTAAAACTATAGCAAAACCAACAATAATAAATAAATAAATAAATAAAAAAAGAATAGTCTAATCACTATTCTGAATTTCAAAGAAAACCACTGGGAAAACAGGACTGTTTTCCTAAAACCAAAAAAAAAATAATAATAATCAAAGTGGTACGGTACAGAGTAGAGTGTTTGTGCGCTCCCCTATTGGAGACAACACACAAAACTCCACTACTGTGTGGGGGTTGAAAAAGTCCTCGCCGGGAAAAGGAACAGGAGAAAAAAGATTACCCACCGCTGCAAAATAATGGGAGCGTAACAGGGGTAATCTCAAAGTGAGAAATTTTGATAAATGAATCCACTTAAAAAGGCTATAATCTATTAATGATCATTTACCGGAAGTATAACTAATAAGGAACAGGCAATCTTCCCTAAAAAAGGGGATAAAAGATTGTGGAATTAACCACATTAATCATTAACAGCGAAATCGAATATAGAACCATTAGGTTTATGGGGAACTATTATATGCAGGCATGACATTTAGTGTTTGTTACATCAAAGAAATAGAGCAACATAAACCTAGTATAAGGCAAAATAAAGTGTATACTCTGGCTGCAATGCTGGCTAACATTTGAAAGATATCAATTACCACATGAAGACTATAAACATAGTCATAACAAAAAAAGTATCCAAAATTAGAGAACGAAAAAGGATACAAATCAAAAGGGATATCTCTATAAGGTGTTATAAGAGAAACATAGAAGAACAACTGTCAAGTAAATACAACCTAATCAGCTATGACTGACTGAAACAAGTAGCAGACATAAATATCAATATCTAAGAAATGTAACTAACTTAGGAATGTTTAAAAACATACCTGCAATGGCTCACTAGTGCCGAGTAAAATAATATGCATTAACAGATGAGTGATAACTTATATGACAGATATCTAACAGGGCTAGCCGGCTAAATCTCATGCAAGACCATATACGTAAAGCCTCAAAACAATAAGAAAAAAAAAAAAAAGAATATTCAACAACGTTCAGTAGAGACGTCTGGTTCTCCTTGAGCGTTGTGATTCTGATGAGTCTTGCGCTGTTTCTTTCAATGAAGATGAAGGATTTTCACTTGATGGCGACCTCCTCCTTCTGAATCTGGTGGTCTCTGCTTCCATCGGTTCAGTTGCGCCAGTATCTTTTTTTCTGTAGGTGGGACGGAATTCAGCGTACCAGTCTGGTACATCGATCAACGGGATATTCATGGTCTCACAGAAGGAATTGAGATCCTCAGGCACCTTCAATATGGCTGTGCGTCATTGATAAGAAGCAGAAAGTCCAAAAGGAAATTTCCATTTGTATATGATGTTCTTATTGCGTAATGCCTCAAGCAAAGGCTTCAGATCTCTTCTGTTTTGCAATGTTATACCAGAGAGGTCTTGGAAAACTTGAATAACCGATCCTTTATAGGTTAGCTTGTTTTTTTTCCTCATGGCCATAAGGATATCTTCATTTAGTTTATAGTCTACCAAGCAACAAATCACATCCCTAGGGGGGTCTGTTGGTTTACCCCTAGGCCTAAGTGCGCGATGCATGCGCTCCATTTTGATATTCGTCTGTAAAGGTCTATCTAAAATTCCATTAAACAGATTTTCAATGGTATGCGATAGCTGTTCTGTTTCAACATCTTCTGGTAAACCGCATACACGAAGGTTGTGGCGCTTGCTTCTATTCTCCAGGTCCTCAGTGTGACGCTGGAGGTCTCTCAGTTGTAACATTTGCGTGTCCATTTTAAAAGCCATTCTGCGCAGTATAGCTTCATGGGGCCAGATTCAGGTAGATGGGAGCATCTTTGCTCCAGAGTAACGCTTCTCATTTACGTTACTCTGCCGAAATTTTAGCAGCAAGTGATGTCATTCACGAAGCACTTGCTCCTAAAGTTGCGGCAGCGTAACGAAAATGAGCCGGCGGAATTCAAATTGGGCGGGTACGGGGCGTGTAGTATTTAAACTAAGCGCAATCCCGCCGCGAACGTACTGCGCATGCGTCGAGTGTCAAAGCATCCCCGTGCGCATGCTCCAAATTCTGTGAATGAACGTCAATGACGTCACATTCCCATTCATGATCTTTTTACGCAAGCGACGTGATTTTTTTTTTCCCGACGCGATGACGACGCCTATACCTAACATAGGATACTCCAACCCCATGTAGGTATATCTTCGCGCCGCGTATCGCTTCCGGAAACGTTGTACCGTCATTGCGTCGCGCCGGAATTCGCTCGTGAATTGCCGATTTCCGCTCATTAACATATTTTTTGAGCGGAAATCGGCGGGAACGCCCCCGGCGCCATTTTTAAGTTGAAGTAACGATGCGATGGCGAAACTCAGTTACGCTGATCGCATCGGAGCTTCAACCCGGCGTTTCTTGTTTTCTGGTTACAGAAAACAAAAACGCCGGCTCAAAGTGACAGTTAGGCTGGCGGATCACTGGATCCGCCAGCCTAACTGTTCCTGAATCTGGCCCATGGTGCGCACTCAATTTTTCTACATCCACCACCCTATTAGTTATTTCACGAATGTCTATACGTAATTCCGCTATGGCAGCGGATAACATTTGTTTAATGTAATTTGCCACGGAGCGAAGATCTAATAAACTCGGTTGTTGTAGTTCTACAGCATTGCTGTTTTCTGTTGAAACTGACATGGCCGGTCTAGCAGCCTGCGCGTCAGGTATCACGGTCTGTGACGCACCTTGAATTAGAACCGACATGTCTCCTGTCAGATGTCCGTTCTAAGCGGAGATGTGACCCTCGATTGCGCGGAGAGCAGGAATGTGAGCCTGAGGAGTTCCGGTAACTTAGCGTCTCAATCAGCAGGCGTTAGGAGCGGCGAATGTCCCCCGATAAATCAAAAAATATTGCAGCGGTGGGAGCTCTGAAATCAGGCAGCCATCTCCTAGCGAGGTCAGACCACGCCCCAATTGTTTATTGCCGTTTTTAGGCAGTTGTGTTTAACAGCATTTTATTGAAAGCAAAAAAAAAAAATATGCCAAATGTGACTAAACGTTTAGCAGCGTTTCGTTTGTAGGCGTTTTTCATTTTTTGCCAATTTTTTTTTAAACGCTTCCAAACACAAACGCGGCAAAATGTTGCTAAACACAGCATGTAAACATGACAAAATGGATGTTTTAAACGTGGGTTACCATCTGTCAAGTTTAATCAGTTAGGAACAGTTGTAAAAGCGTCCCGTGTACATGGAGCCTAACACATATAGTGCATGACAAACAAAATGAAACAATGTACACAAATAAATCAATAAAAACATCTGGACATCAAATAACACACACATCAGTTTAATAAAGCAAACAATATGTCTGTCCAAGTTAGCATATTTGCAGGCTCTCTAGTTGCAAAAGCAGTAAAGCAAGGGGTTAAATCATTCATTAGCGGCTTAATATTTTCTCCATATAGCAGGGACAAATCATTCCCATTAGTCAGCATGGCAAACAAACTAAATTTGCCAAGCTGTGTAGTACAACTCAGGATGGCCAATTATCTTCTAATAAATGATCACTGTGAGAAAAGCAGAGGATTCCGATGAGCTAACACACATAGTTCAAGCAGGAAAGGTAAATAGGCAGACCAAAAGCATTGCAGGCAATTGGATTAGAGTGAAGCAGTCTCGGCCCAGGTAGTCAGACCTTCACTGACTCACAGTTCTGTCCAGCATGCCACTAAGTCTCCTCTCAGCTGTGTAAAAACTTGTAAAGATATCCAACTGTGAGAGGATATGCCATCACCGGAACATTGTGCTGAACATGTCACTCACTAGTTAAAGTGTATCTTCCCTTGTGGGCCCATTACCACACATGTCCAGTGCATTCCAAATCTCCCGCTTGCCTCTTTCAGGGTATCTTACTTCGCTGCTTGCATCCTCCGTGCACGCTGACCATACCCGACAAGTTGATCTTGTAATTTCACTACTGCTCGGGCTGCTGTCATGGGGCATTACCAGACTTTCATCACATGACGTGTTGATGACGTTAACACGTTTCGATAAAGGGTCTAGTGTAGCTTAGTCAGGACAAGGGTGGTCCTCGTACTGTCCCCTTATAAGGGTTTGACTGTGTAGAGGTTACCGCCCAAAGCAAATTTTCGAGGGTGACGTTGTCAGGATTTTCTACCTGACAATTACAATGTCCTTGGCTACAGTAAATAAGGGTGTAAAGACACAGATTCAAAAGATGGTGCCAACTGAAACTGCCTAAAGCTGGCCAAAGATTTTTCTTTGAAGCCCACGATCCACACTAGTGAGGTGAATAAAGGAATACCCTCTGCCAGGCCATTGTATTCTAACAATGATTGTCATGTCCCGGGGTGTATTCGAACCTGGGTCTTCCTGGTCTTAAACCATAGCCTTACCTGATGTGCCACAGAAGAGATCTAGGCCTTGGGAATATCCTTATTGTGTTCAACACACACCTCGGACTCACTAGCTCCACCTGCTGCCAGCTGTGGACAATTCTCATTCTGGACAGCCTTTAAATAGGAAGTGAGGTCATCACTCAGCGCCCGTTTATTTGGATTACTTCCTGGGTGTTTTGTCTTCAGTGATCTGCATTGTATTGAACTCCTGCCTGATATCCCGACTATTCTACAGCCTGCTGATTTTGTACTTTACCGCCAGATCGTGTATGACCTTTGCCTGCCTGACCCTTCTCCGGAATCCGATTGTGAACTATTTGCCTGATCCGTTGCCAACCGTATCTGCCTGACGACTCTTTGCCTGGATCTCCAGCATACCTGTTCCACTTCAGGACACTACCTTTTACAGGTACCTAACATAATAAACGGGCCACAATGGCAGTGGACCCTGCTGAGATTGTTAAGGCGATTACACGTCAGGGACAACTGATCGGAGCGCATGAACAGCATCTTTCTTCCCTGGACGCCAAGTTAGATGAACTTTGCACTATGCTTAAATCTTGTTTGCCTGGTTCCTCTGCAACGGTCCAGATGCCGGATCCTACTTCTGCTACGGTCCAACCCGCCTCTTCTGTACCACCAAAACTTCCCTTGCCTGACAAGTTTGGTGGTGATACTGAGGACTGCAGAGGCTTTTTAAATGTTTGCCGTTTGCATTTCCGCAACAACCCTGTGACTTTTAGCACTTCATCTGCCAAAGTGACTTTTGTAATTTCCTTGTTAAAGGGGAAGGCCCTGGCCTGGGTCTCTCCTTATTTGGAACGAAACGATCCTATACTTCAAGATGCTGAGAAATTTCTGGCTTCTCTCCAGACTGTATTTGACAAGCCAGATAGAGCATCTGCAGCTGAGTACTCCCTCTTGGACATACAACAAGGCACCAGATCTGTGGCACAGTATGCTATTGAGTTCCGTACCCTTGCTGCTGAGACTCATTGGGACTCAAGGGCATTACGTGCAGCCTTCCGAAAAGGTCTCACAGATCGCATCAAGGATGAATTAGTCTATAAGGATCTCCCAGAAGACCTTGAGAAATTCATAGAGCTGTGTGTTCGTCTGGATGTTCGGTACCATGAAAGGTGCCAAGAGAGACTTAGAACCCGCAAGTTTCCTAAGCCAGTTTACCGTTTGGCCCCTAACTTCCAAGCACCACCTCAGCCAGAACCTGAAACCTCTGTTGAACCCCAGGCACCTGTGGAACCCATGGATGTGAGCCGTCTCCACCTAACTGAGTCAGAGAAACAAAGGAGGCGTTCATTGGGCCTATGCCTGTACTGTGGACTTAAAGGACATTTAGTATCTGTCTGCCCTTCCCGTCCAGTAAAAGGCAGGGTCTAACCAGTGTTGGAGGAGCTGGCTTAGACCTTACAGGTAGATCCTCCAAGACCAAGATTACTGTTCCGGCTACTATCCATTTACCTTCTAAGCTTGTTTTCTGCGAGGCTTTTGTGGATTCTGGAGCTGCTGGCATATTCTTGGACTACAATTTTGCAAGAAAGAACAACATCCCGTTTGTTCCAAAGTCTAGACCCCTGAATATTACCACCCTGAATGGACAGCCCTTGGGAGATGGCATTGTGAAATTCGAGACTACGACAATCACCCTTCAGGTAGGCCTCCTCCACAAAGAGGAAGTTGTCTTGTCTCTCATTGATTCTCCGCTTCTGCCTATCATCCTTGGTTACCCATGGTTGCAACTTCACAACCCTTCTTTTGATTGGGAAAAGGGAGAACTAACCTCCTGGGGATCGTGCTGTCGCCCTAATTGTTTGTCTCAACCCAAAAGACTTTCTGCTTGCATGTTGGCTCCTGTGACTATTCCACCTACCTTGCCTCGTGAATACCATGACTTTGCAGATGTATTTTGCAAGCAAAAGGCAGAGGTGTTACCTCCACATCGTCCTTTTGACTGTACAATTAAATTGATTCCCGGAGCACCTCTTCCCAAAGGAAAGACCTACCCCTTGTCTCTGCCTGAACAAAAGTCTATGGAGGAATACGTAAGAGACAACTTGGAAAGAGGTTTTATCCGACCCTCTTCTTCTCCAGTAGGAGCAGGTTTTTTCTTCGTTGAAAAGAAAGATGGGGGCCTTCGACCATGCATAGACTATCGGGGGTTAAATCAAATCACCGTAAAGGACTCCTACCCTTTGCCTCTCATTCTTGAACTGTTTGATGTACTTAAGGGGGCTGTCATCTTCTCCAAGCTAGACCTACGAGGGGCATATAACCTGATTCGAATTAAAGAGGGGGACGAGTGGAAGACAGCATTCAACACTCGTAATGGACACTTTGAATATTTGGTCATGCCATTTGGGTTGTGTAACGCACCTGCTGTCTTTCAACGTTTCATGAATGAAATTTTCCATGATTTCAGCAACCGCTTTGTGATCATCTACTTGGACGACATTTTAATCTTTTCCAAGACTCATCTAGAGCACATCTCGCATGTGAAACAGGTATTACAACGACTTAGAGAAAACCATCTTTATGCAAAAATCGAAAAATGCAGTTTTCATCAAAGCTGTATTCCTTTCCTTGGGTACATCATAAGTGCTGACGGTTTCCAAATGGACCCTCAAAAACTTTCCGCTGTCTTGCAATGGCCCCAACCGACCACTTTAAGAGGACTCCAAAGCTTTTTAGGGTTTGCAAATTACTACAGACGCTTCATTAAAAGTTTTGCCTCCATTGCGGCACCCCTTACTGCCATGACTAAGAAGGGTACAAATTGTAAGGTGTGGTCTTCAGAAGCAAGATCGGCTTTCCAGCGATTAAAGGACACGTTCAGTAAAGCTCCCATTCTTCAGCATCCAAATCCTGATCTCCAGTACATTGTTGAGGTTGATGCCTCTGAGGTTGGAGCAGGTGCCGTACTCTCCCAGAGACAGCCAAAGTCTGGTAGAATCCATCCAGTAGCTTTTTTCTCTAGAAAGTTTTCTCCTGCAGAGATGAATTATGATGTTGGGAATCGAGAACTACTGGCCATCAAATTGGCATTGTCTGAATGGCGACACCTTCTGGAAGGGGCTCCCAAGCCTTTTACTATCCTCACTGACCATAAAAACCTACTGTATCTTCAGACTGCTAGACGTCTGAACTCACGTCAGGCTCGATGGGCTCTGTTTTTCTCCCGTTTTAATTTTGTCCTTTCTTATGTTCCAGGGCATAGAAACAAAAAAGCCGATGCTCTTTCCAGACAGTTCGCTACCTCTGAAGAAGATCAACCAGGCGAGCAGTATATAATCCCACCTCACAAAATTGTTGCGCAGATCTCCACGGCTCTTTCCCAACAGCTACAAGAATCCCAGAATCGTGTTCCCCAGGGCTTGAAGATACCACCAGGTCGCCTGTACGTAGCCCCTAGTCTCAGAAAACCTGTACTCCTCTGGGCACATAATGGCGTGTTATCCGGTCACCCTGGTGTCACCATCACTCTTAAGACCTTGCAACGTCATGTATGGTGGCCTCATATGAAAAAGGATGTTACTGACTATGTGGCTGCCTGCCCAACTTGTGCTGCTAATAAAGTACCCCGCACATTGCCAGCTGGACTGTTACATCCACTTCCGGCACCTCGCCAGCCTTGGACCCATTTGACCATGGACTTCATTGTAGACTTACCCAAGTCCGAGGGCATGACTGCTATATGGGTCACAGTGGATCGCTTTTCCAAAATGTCTCATTTTGTGCCGCTCCCGGGATTACCTACAGCGAAAGCACTGTCCACTCTTTTCCTTTCCCATATTGTAAAACATCATGGCATACCTACCAATGTCGTCTCAGACCGCGGATCCCAGTTCGTTTCCCGATTCTGGAGAGCGTTCTGCAAGAAACTGGGAGTAACGCTCTCGCTCTCTACTTCACATCACCCGCAAACTGATGGTCAAACCGAACGCATGAACCAGACCCTAGAAACCTATCTTCGACATTATGTCAATGCCTTACACTCCAACTGGTCTGAGTACTTGCCTTTAGCTGAGTTCGCCCTAAATTCCCGTTGGCACAGTGCTCTTCATACCACACCATTCTACGCAGCCCTAGGCTATCACCCTCAGACTTTTCCTCTACTTCAGCCTTCTTCTGGTGTACCAGCAGCAGATCAGCGGGTAAAGAATATTCTACTACATTGGAAGAAGATTCGTTCATTACTACAAAAGTCAGCAGGCAAGTACAGACTTTTTTCCAACAGACGAAGACGCCATATACCTCCATATGTGGTGGGGGACAGAGTTTGGCTATCAACCAAGTATGTGAGACTGAAACAACCTTCTACCAAATTGGGCCCTCGATTCATTGGTCCTTACAGGATCATTGCTCGAGTTGGGCCAGTTTCCTATCGCTTAAAATTACCTTCCTCTCTCCGGATACATCCTGTGTTTCACGTTTCCCTCCTCAAAAAAGCTATTTTCAACCGCTACTCCAGATCACAACAGCTACCTCCTCCTGTTCTTGTTGATGGACAAAGTGAGTTTGAAGTCTCCAAGATTCTTGATTCCAGAAGACATGGCCGTGGCCTTCGGTATCTGGTTCATTGGAAGGGATATCCTGTCACAGACCGCTCCTGGGTTCCAGCCAAAGATCTGCATGCCCCTTCTCTTATACGAGACTTCCATGCCTCGTTCCCCACTAAACCCCGCTAGGCCCCCGGAGGGGTCCATTGGGGAGGGGGCCCTGTCATGTCCCGGGGTGTATTCGAACCTGGGTCTTCCTGGTCTTAAACCATAGCCTTACCTGATGTGCCACAGAAGAGATCTAGGCCTTGGGAATATCCTTATTGTGTTCAACACACACCTCGGACTCACTAGCTCCACCTGCTGCCAGCTGTGGACAATTCTCATTCTGGACAGCCTTTAAATAGGAAGTGAGGTCATCACTCAGCGCCCGTTTATTTGGATTACTTCCTGGGTGTTTTGTCTTCAGTGATCTGCATTGTATTGAACTCCTGCCTGATATCCCGACTATTCTACAGCCTGCTGATTTTGTACTTTACCGCCAGATCGTGTATGACCTTTGCCTGCCTGACCCTTCTCCGGAATCCGATTGTGAACTATTTGCCTGATCCGTTGCCAACCGTATCTGCCTGACGACTCTTTGCCTGGATCTCCAGCATACCTGTTCCACTTCAGGACACTACCTTTTACAGGTACCTAACAATGATGAACCTCTGTTTAGCAGGGACAGCCACGCACTGCTCGAAATTCAGTCAGTCCCTGCTAAATCAGCTCAATTTCAATCAGTTTATGGTCAAACATCATGCACAGTTTGTCATTCAAGTTTTTTCCCCCCAAGTCCTTCAAAAACAGCTACAATGGGAAGTACATCAGTACACTTTTAAAAAGGAAATATTGTTTTTCTACTTTCCCCAGCCTTTTTGGCCAAAACATAAAGAGAAGCTGATACCACTAAAATAAGAAAACAATCTCTTCTACCAGACCTGCCAGTGGCTAGTAGACATGTGCACACTGAAATATTTTGTTTCTGAGTTCTGAATATTTAGTTATGATTTTTACTAGTCAACCAGCATTCAAATTTTTCTATAGCCTATGGGCTGAGCATTTGACCGCAAATGTATGATTGCAGCTTTGTACAGTTTAGCTGCTCCGTCGAATCTTCTTAGAACTTTTGACAGACACCATAAGCCTTCAATGACAGATTCAACGTTTGTATGTTTTTCGCTGCTTCGTCGAATCTTCGTCGTTCATGTTGAATTATCAAGTTAGTTCTAGCTATTTTACTGCTCCTCCTCTTTGATTACAATAAGCCAATAACATTCATCATCATCATTATTTTTATTTTACTTCCCCCACCCAATTCCAGCAGCTATCTTTTCTCTCTATAATATCAATTCTTTTCTCTCTAAAATGTTGAATCTTTCCGCTCTATGTCAAATCTTTTCTCTCTATTTAGAATAATCTTGGACTAATAGAGTTAAGGTTAGGCACATTCGACCACAGGTTTGATAGACACAGATTGTTATTGTCAGCATCATGTCGAATCTCCCATCTATATCGAACTGTTGTTGCAACTAAAACGAAAATAAAACATTTATTTATGTCGGATCTTTGTTTTTCGTATTCTGCGCTTTAGTTTTCGTTTGTTAAAACGATAACAAAAGTACCTGAAATTTGGACGAAAATGCATTCGGACGAAAACGAATGCACATGTCTAGTGGCTAGTGTAGTGTTTAGTTGCAGCAACATACATAGCTAAAGCTGGCCATAGAATGTCCGAATCTCAGTGATTTCCACAAAGCTTTTAGCAATAAATCACTGTGTTCTCCTGGTAGAGACGGCTCCCCGCCCCCCACACAGGGAGAATAAAATAGCTGTGTTGATGAGGGCCTGGCTTAAGACACAAGTCAAACTGAAGACAGAGTCTGGTGGAAACTATGAGCGACACACGCTGCACTTGCCTCAACTAAGTGTGCCAGTGAAAGGTACCCCCCCCCAAAGAAATACCAGCTGAAATTTACTATTTGATTACAAAGGCTAGGGGAGGGGCATGCATATTTTGAATTGAAATCCTTGACTGCCAAAGAGTTTTAAGAAGCAATTATAGGTCATCATTTGCAGTTACCTCTAAACTAATAAGGGTTTTTAATGCAACGCCTATGACAATTTTGTTGTTTGCCACTTTGTAGGTGTCAATTCAATTTTGAGGCTTCACATACCTGTATTTGACTTCTATTTACTGATAAAGTCTCATCTTCTATGTTTTGCATACAACATTTTATTCAATTGTGCACTTTTTAATTTTCCACGTCTTCTGCTTTCAGAACATATATTGTTTTGGAAGTTTTCAGATCAAAATCGCTTTTTTTCACCATGTATGTAAGGCCCCTCAACAAGCCAAATCCCATTCATTTTCATGGCCCCTGTTCACATATGAGTGTTTTGTCGCCTGAAGCAAAAAACTCTTTGCTCAAAAAAGTACATGAGCTTCTTTTTGGCAGAATACAAGCATTTCTGCCCCAATAGACTTCAATAGAAATGCCTGAAAACGTGCAACATGAGCGTTTTACAAACATTTTGTCATGCGATTTCTGCTTAAACAGCAGCTCTTTACCCATAATTTCCTCCCCCTCCCCCTAGTGTTTTCTATTGGCTAAACAAAACCGCCTGAAGCTGCAAAACACTTATATGTAATATGCTTCTAAAACACTTGTAATACACTTACAAAAATTCTCAGTTGTATTGCTCATCTGTGAACAAAGCCTAAAAATTAAAACTGGTCCATCAGTAAGAGATTATCCTTCAGGAAGGTGATAAATTAATACTGAAGAAAGGAAACCAGTCAGATTCTTTGATAATTTTTTTCAGTACATGAAAATTAAGTAACCTGTTTTTTTATTGACAACTTGACTTTTGCTTCACTTCTCTTTACAATTTTTTTTTTTATAAAAATTGTATTATTAGAACAAATAATAGACAACACACAGCATTTTGAATACAAGTTTACATTAGTCCCAGAGATTTCTGAAAACATGGAAACATTCTGAGCCCTAACCTGCTCTTCCCCCAAGCTGACTGTATATATATTTTTCATTTCTAACTCACTATTTACCACTTGTGCTAGTTTTTTTCTTCTCCCAAAATGTAAATGAATGGTGTCAATGTTACACGTATTGGGGGAAAAAAAAACCTGAGAATTTAAACACAAGTGACATGCAAAAAATAAATACTGTATACACAGTGTGGAAAACTGAAAAACAGTATTTTGCAATGTGGTTTTCTGGAAAATGAATGATTAGATATACGCACTGAGTGTTTGAATTTCTCCTTAGTAAAATAATCTAATAATAAGTCATCATGTTTGGCCAGCTGCACCTAATCCCATACATCCTGTTTACAGTGTTTTTTGAGCTCGACTCAGGTAGCTTAAATTTTATATGTCCAACACTGTGTGTCTGTAGGCTCAAAAGTCCCATTTACTAAATGGTAAGCAATAAACCTATTTGGACATTCCATACTAATTGTGAAAATATGCTCTACTGAATAAATGTATCTTGTAAATATTAAGAAAATAATCTATTGATATATGTTCTACATGGCAAGTTTTGTTTACATGTACTAGAAAAAATGTGATCTTTCCTTTAACCACCTCATTACAGGGCACTTAAACCCCCTTTGTGCCCAGACCAATTTTCAGCTTTCAGCGCCGACGCATTTTGAATGACAATTGCGCGGTCATACAACACTGTACCCAAATTATATTTTTATTATTTTTCTCCCACAAATAGAGCTTTCTTTTGGTGGTATTTGATCATTTCTGTGATTTTTATTTTTTGCGCTATAAACAAAAAAAAACAATATTTCTAACTTTTTGTTATAATATCCCAGGCCTGCGATATTGCAGCGGACGTATCGGACACTTTTGACACAATTTTGGGACCATTCACATTTATACAGTGATCAGTGCTATAAAAATGCACTAATTACTGTATAAATGTGACTGGCAGTGAAGGGGTAACACTAGGGGGGCATGGAAGGGGTTAAATGTATTCCCTGGGTGTGTTCTTACTGTGGGGGGAGGGGGACTGGCTGGGGAAGGCTAAGGTGTGCAATGGAGATAGATCTTCGGGTGAAATGACAATCCTCCACCAACACCACAGCAAACCAGGCCACTTACCCTTAGGGGTGGACCACTGAATTATAGGTGGTCTAGTAGTGAACAAACATCAGCCTTGCTCCTGTTCACCATAGACTGCACAAAACAATTCAATCCTGTTGTCCCCTCAGAGCATCTCTGCACAGGTTAGATGTGCCAGAATGAGAACAAAGACAGCCTCATAGTGTAATATGTAAAAGTACTTTTTATTTATACATTTCAATTATGCTCACACATTAGCAGTAATATACAAGCATGTCATGTACAATTCTTTGGTAGTTTCCAACCAGCAAACTACCACTTCTACCTATTCAGGCTCCACTTTTTCTTTTTTTTGAAAAGCCTATGGCATGTGAACACACCCAAAAAACTCCACCCGGTGCAGAAAAAAATGTGCACACACATAAAGAGTGTTCACAAAATCATGCAGACGGGTGCAACGTCAAGTGGTCCTCCTGTGCAGAAGGGACCCAAACCCTGATCCCCCGGGGCGTTAGGCTCCAGACGGGGACTGAGGTACTGTGGTCCGAGCAACCAAAGCCGACACGGACCCAACTTCCTTGGAGGGACTGCCGAAACAGAACCCTCCCAGTACTAGGTGGGGCTCCCCCAAAGGTAGACCCTATGAGAGCAGGCAAACTAAGCCAGAAGGCCATGTCCACCCACTCCCAAGACGTTCAGGGCTGGCCCGACCAACCCACCCAAGTGCAGTATCGATCGATCACTGTCACTTCAAAAACACAACACACATAACTGCAGCGTTCGCAGAGACAGGCCTGATCCCTGCGATCGCTAACAGTTTTTTTGGAAGCGTTTTGTACGTTTGCTGACACAGTCAGGTGCTTTTTTTTACCTGTGAATCATCACCAGTGTACCACTAAATTTAAAGCCCAAAATGGCAAAGCGAATGTACACTGGTGAAGAGGCCTTCAGGATTCTGAGCATGACAGATAGTGAAGAGGAGGTCACGCATCTGTCAGATTCTGGCTCAGAATACGATCCTATTTACGACAGCGGCTCCATGTCAGATAGCTCTGACGACAAAGTTGTGGTCCCTGCTAAGGCCAGGCATACCTGACCCCGTTCTGATGTTGTTGAGCAGCAAGAACCGCAGGACCTTTGTATGGAGCAGAGAAGTACTAGCACCGCTATTCCTTCTGATGAACTGGCAAGCACCAGCGGTCTAGTACACACTGGTCGTTCATCCAGCCTTGCATTATCACGTGGTGACGTGGCGAGTCCCATAAGTGCAGTTCAAGCTGGCGAGGTGGCAAGCACAAGTAGTGTCCCGCTGCCACCAAGAAAAAGACAAATTCAGGCCCGTCGTGCCCATAGTGCCCTTCCTGCAGAATTCGCCTATCCTGATTGGGTCCCCACCACTTCTGCAGAACCCGTACTTCCCTGATTCACTGGCCAACCTGGTATTCAGGTGGATACAGCTAATTTTATGTCACTTGATTTTTATTCGCTGTATTTCACGGAAGATCTCTATAGATCTATTGTGGACCAGAGTAATTTATATGCTGGACAATATTTTGCCGCTAATCCCCAGTCCGTCATTGCCAGAGAATGGAAACCACTTATGGTTTCTGAATTTAAGACCTTTCTAAGCCTTACCCTTAACATGGGCATACACCAATTTCCGAAGTTGCGGATGTATTGGTCTACACATCCACTTCACCATATGCCCATATTCTCTGCTCACATAGCCAGGAATCGATACGAGACGATCCTGCGGTTCTTGTATTTCAGTGACAATGCACTTTGTCGTCCACGTGGAGACCCTGAATTTGAGCGGCTCTACAAAATTTGGCCCCTCATAAACCATTTCAACTAATGTTATGCAGCCTTGTTTAATCCCCAGCAAGTTGTCTGCGTTGATGAGTCCCTGGTTAAATTTGCTGGCCGCTTGTCGTTCAAGCAGTTCCTTCCCAGCAAGCATGCCAGATACGGGGTCAAGCTCTATAAGCTCTGTGACAGGGCAACAGGCTACACATGGAGCTTTAGGGTTTATGAGGGCAAAGATAGTGAGGTAGAGCCGGAAGGATGCCCAGATTACATGGGGAGCGCTGGCAAGATTGTTTGGGATTTGGTGTCACCCTTATTCGGAAAGGGGTACCACTTGTATGTGGACAATTATTACAGCAGCGTGCCACTTTTTAGTCACTTTTTAGTCGGCTTGTAGATTCCCCTCTTAGGCTGGGGGCGAGAGCCTGCTCAAGGTGTAATAATTTGCTTGCTGTGAAGTGGCGGGACAATAAGAATGTTTTCGTTCTTACCACCCTTCACGCAGACACGACAGTACAAATTCGTACGGCGACTGGTGTTGTAGAGAAACCCCTCTGTGTTCACGAATATAACAAAAATATGGGAGGGGTGGACCTCAACGACCAGTTGATGGCGCCGTATCATATTGCCCGTAAGGTGAGACGCTGGTACAAAAAAGTGTCTCTATATTTATTTCAATTGACTTTACTGAATGCTTTGGTCTTAAAAACTTCAGGACGAAATGGAACCTTCCTTGAATTCCAGGAGATCATCGTAGAACTCCTGTATCCAGGCGGTTCTGCACCTCACCATCCCCTACCAAATGCAGTAAGCCGACTGCATGAGAGGCATTTTTCGTATGTCCTCGAGAGTATCCCTACCCAACGAGCCACCCAAATAAGATGTCGTGTCTGTACCAAGCGCGGATATAGGCGTGACATCCGTTATTTTTGTCCCCGCTGTCCTGCTGATCCTGGTTTTGTATTGGAGAATGTTTTGAACGCTTCTGCACACTAGAGAAGTATTAGCGTAGGGCAAAACATTTCACAGGCTAGGCACACTTACACAGGGTCTCCCAAGATGCCATCGCATTTTGAGAGACCCAAACCTGGAACCGAAAAGTTGAACAGTTACAATTACAAAAAAAAAGTGTTAAATTAAAATTAAAATAAAAAAAAAGCAAAAAAAAACACAAAAAAATATAAAAAAATTTATAAAATAGTTGTCGTTTTATAGTTCTCTCCCTCTCTATTCTCTCTCTATTGTTCTACTCTTTTTTACTGTATTCTCTTCTGCTAAGTTTTATTGTTGTTATGTTTTTTTCATGCTTGCTTTTCAGGTATGTAATTTACTTTACTGTTTTCAGGTACACCATTCAGCTGTTGCGCGGACTTATTTATCTTGACAGCAACAGCGTTTTCTCCCACGATATATAAAGCCGTGACTCCAGTGCTGTAGGAGGTGATTTCACCACCACAGTTAAAAAAAGAGGATATATGCCGAAGCATGGGGGCATTAGGGGCAGAGGAGCGATTTTGCTCCTAATGCTGCGTACATACCGTCGACATTCCTATGGAGGCTTTCCTGTGGAAAAGTCCGACCATGTGTACACGGCATAGAAAAGTCCGACCGTGTGTATGCGGCATAACTTTTTTTGCGGGAGGATGCCCCCATGCTTCGGCATATACAGTACAGACCAAAAGTTTGGACACACCTTCTCATTCCAAGAGTTTTCTTTATTTTCATGACTATGAAAATTGTAAAATCACACTGGAGGCATCAATACTATGAATTAACACGTGGAATTATATACATAACAAAAAAGTGTGAAACAACTGAAAATATATGTCATATTCTAGGTTCTTCAAAGTAGCCACCTTTTGCAGCAGACACATCTCTAGAACAACTGTTAAGAGGAGACTGTGTGAATCAGGCCTTCATGGTAGAATATCTGCTAGGAAACCACCGCTAAAGAAAGGCAACAAGCAAAAGTGACTTGTTTGGGCTAAAGAACACAAGGAATGGACATTAGACCAGTGGAAATCTGTGCTTTGGTCTGATGAGTCCAAACTTGAGATCTTTGGTTCCAACCACCATGTCTTTGTGCGACACAGAAAAGGTGAACGGATGGACTCTACATGCCTGGTTCCCACCGTGAAGCATGGAGGAGGAGGTGTGATGGTGTGGGGGTGCTTTGCTGTTGACACTGTTGGGGATTTATTCAAAATTGAAGACATACTGAACCAGCATGGCTACCACAGCATCTTGCAGCGGCATGCTATTCCATCCGGTTTGCGTTTAGTTGGACCATCATTTATTTTTCAACAGGACAATGACCCCAAACACACCTCCAGGCTGTGTAAGGGCTATTTGACGAAGGAGAGTGATGGGGTGCTGCGCCAGATAACCCGGCCTCCACAGTCACCGGACCTGAACCCAATCGAGATGGTTTGGGGTGAGCTGGACCGCAGAGTGAAGGCAAAAGAGCCAACAAGTGGTAAGCATCTCTGGGAACTCCTTCAAGACTGTTGGAAGACCATTTCAGGTGACATCCTGTTGAAGCTCATCAAGAAAATGCCAAGAGTGTGCAAAGCAGTAATCAAAGCAAAAGGTGGCTACTTTGAAGAACCTAGCATATGACATATTTTCAATTGTTTCACACTTTTTTGTTATGTATATAATTCCACATGTGTTAATTCATAGTTTTGATGCCTTCAGTGTGAATCTACAATTTTCATAGTCATGAAAATAAAGAAAACTCTTGGAATGAGAAGGTGTGTCCAAACTTTTGGACTGCACTGTATATATTTTAGGCACAGGTTGCGTTACATTTTTTTTTATTTTTTACTATGTTTTTTTTTGGTATTTGCTTTGCAGGTATGGCATGATCTTACTGTTATACTGTAATGTTACTTTGTTTTAACGTCAACCATTATTTGTTTAGCAGGTAAGCCATTCAGTTGCAGAGCAGATTTATTTAGCGTGACAGCAACAGCGTTTGCTCCCACGATATATAAAGCCGCGACTCCAATGCTGTAGGAGGTGATTTCACCACCACAGTTAAAAAAAGAGCATATATGCCGAAGCATGGGGGCATTAGGGGCAGAGGAGCGATTTTGCTCCTAATGCTGCGTACATACGGTCAACATTCCTATGGAGGCTTTCCTGTGGAAAAGTCCGACCATGTGTACACGGCATAGAAAAGTCCGACCGTGTGTATGCGGCATAACTTTTTTTGCGGGAGGATGCCCCCATGCTTCGGCATATATAAATGGTGCATGTATGCCCATCATTAGAAGTGGGTGGATGAAGGGAGGTATTCTAATGTTGGGCATACCCACCGATCAATATTTTATTCGTTCAGCCAACAGGTTGCATGAAAAAAAGATTACAATACATGTCCAACAAGAACCATCAACGTACTGGTATGTTGCTGGAATTTGAATGGTTATACCAGAATGATGCCTGCAGGTTTAGGTATCATCTTGGTATCATTCTTTTTAGCCAGCGGTCGGCTTTCATGTAAAAGCAGTCCTAGTGGCTAATTAGCCTCTAGACTGCTTTTACATTCAGTGGGAGGGAATGTCCCCCCCCCCGAATATAAACAGCGCAATGGGGAATTGGGAAAGCATTTTATCACACCGATCTTGGTGTGGTCAGATGCTTTGAGGGCAGAGGAAAGATCTAGGGTCTAATAGACCCCATTTAACCACTTAAGACCCAGACCAATACGCTGGTAAATGACCCAAGGTGTTTTTGCGATTCGGCACTGCGTCGCTTTAACAGACAATTGCGCGGTCGTGCGACGTGGCTCCCAAACAAAATTTGCGTCCTTTTCTTCCCACAAATAGAGCTTTCTTTTGGTGGTATTTGATCACCTCTGCGATTTTTATTTTTTGCGCTATATACAAAAATAGAGCGACATTTTTGAAAAAAAAACACTATTTTTTACTTTTTGTTAAAAAAAAATCAAATAAACTAAATTTTAGTCAAACATTTAGGCCAAAATTTATTTAGCCACATGTCTTTAGTAAAAAAAAAAACTCGCAATAAAAAAAAATAGCTACCTAGCGGGAACAGCGACACTAATACAGCGATCAGAAAAATGATCGCTTAGTGACGCTGGCAATAGGGAGTGAAAGGGTTAACTAGGGCGGTGATCAGGGGGTTAAAACTTTATTAGGGGGGGTGGGGGGGCTATCCTGAACCTAACACTAACTGTTTTTTACAGTGCCTGTCACACTGACACTAAATGCAGTGATTAACCACTTCAGCCCCGGACCATATTGCTGTCCAAAGACCAGAGCACTTTTTGAGATTCGGCGCTGCGTCGCTTTAACTGACAATTGCGCGGTCGTGCGACGTGGCTCCCAAACAAAATTGGCGTCCTTTTTAACCCACAAATAGAGCTTTCTTTTGGTGGTATTTGATCATCTCTGCGGTTTTTATTTTTTGCGCTATAAACAAAAACAGAGCGACTATTTTGAAAAAAATGCAATATTTTTTACTTTTTTCTATAATAAATATCCCCAAAAATATATAAAAAAAAATATTTTTTCCTCAGTTTAGGCCGATACGTATTCTTCTACATATTTTTCGTAAAAAAAATCGCAATTAGCGTTTATTGATTGGTTTGCGCAAAAGTTATAGCGTTTACAAAATAGGGGGTAGTTTTATGGCATTTTTATTATTTTTTTTTTTTTTACTAGTAATGGCGGCGATCAGCGTTTTTTTTTCGGTACTGCGATATTATGGCGGACACTTCGGACACTTTTGACACATTTTTGGGACCATTGGCATTTTTTTAGCGATCAATGCTATAAAAATGCATTGGATTACTATAAAAATGCCATTGGCAGTGAAGGGGTTAACACTAGGGGGCGGGGAAGGGGTTAAGTGTGTTCCTAGTGTGTTCTAACTGTATGGGGGGGGTGGACTTACTAGGGGGAATCACTGATTTTCTGTTCATACATTGTATGAACAGAAAATCAGCGTTTCCCCCGCTGACAGGAACGAGCGCTCTGTAACGAGCGATCGCGTGTGCCCGGCGGCGATCGCGCCCGCCGGGCACACGCACGGGACTCGGGGGCGAGCGGGGGGCGCGCGCGCGGGCCGCCGGCGGCGCGCACGCGCCCCCTAGTGGCCGCGAAAAGCGCGACGTAGAGCTACGGGCTCTCGCGCACCCGTGCCGACCTGCCGCCGTATAACTGCGGCGGCTGGTCGGCAAGTGGTTAAATCACTGCATTCAGTAACACTGTGACAGGGGGGGTGGGGGGGGGGCGATCACAAGGGGTTAATATGCCTATGTGAGTGTGTGTCAGTGTTGTGTTGGTGCACACTTACTTGTGATGTCTTCTCTCCTCAGCAGCGCTGGGAAACAGCGCTGCGATGAGAGAATACATCATTTCCTCCTTCCTGTGTAAACACAGGAGGAGGAAGTGACAGGCTGGGAGCGCGCTCCCATTGGCTGGGAGCGATCGCGGGGGGGGCGGATATCACGGACATCCGCCCGCAGATCCCGGATCGCTCCCAGAGGTAGGGAGACCCCCGCACGCCGCGGAGGGGGTCCCGATGGGACCCCCGAACCGCACTCAGGCGGGGACGTAAATTTACGCCCTTGTGCCTGTACGAGCCATGTTGTGGCCGTATATGTGCGTGCGGGGGTCTTTAAGTGGTTAAAAAAAAAAAAAAAGAGTACCTGTCACTAACTATTGCTATCATAAGGGATATTTACATTCCCTGAGATAACAATAAAAATGGTAAAAAATAAATAAAATGGAAGAAACAGTTTACAAATAAAATAAAAAAAGCTAAATAAATAAATATATATATATATATATATATATATATATATATATATATATATATATAAAAAGCATCCCTGTCCCCCCCTGCTCTCGTGCAAAGGCGAACGCAAGCGTCGGTCTGGAGTCATATGTAAACAGCAATTGTACCATGCATGTGAGGTATCACCGTGAAGGGCAGATCGAGGGTAATAATTTTAGCAGTAGACCTCCTCTGTAAATCTAATGTGGTAACCTGTAAAGGCTTTTAAAAATGAATGTAGTTTGTCGCCACTGCGCGTTTGTGCGCAATTTTAAAGTATGTCGTGTTTGGTATCCATGTACTCTGCCTAAGATCATCTTTTTTATTTCATCAATAATTTGGGCAATATAGTATGTTTTAGTGCTTTAAAATAAAAATAAATATTTTTTCCCCAAAAAATGCGTTTGAAAAATCGCTGCGCAAATACTGTGTGGAAAAAAAATGCAACACCCACTATTTTAATCTGTAGGGCCTTTGCTTTAAAAAATATATATAATGTTTGGGGGTTCAACTTAACTTTCTTTAAAAAAAAAAAAATTTTTTATGTAAACAAACAGTGTCAGAAAGGGCTTTGTCTTCAAGTGGTTAGAAGAGTGATGTGCGACATAAGCTTCTAAATGTTGTGCATAAAATGCCAGGACAATTCAAAACCCCCCCAAATGACCCCTTTTTGGAAAGTAGACACCCCAAGCTATTTGCTGAGAGGCATCTCGGGTCCATGGAATATTTTATATTTTGACACAAGTTGCGGGAAAAAATAGGATTTTTTATAACAGCTTACCTGTAAAATCCTTTTCTTGGAGTACATCACGGGACACAGAGGAGCATAGTAATTACTATGTGGGTTATAGAGTCTACCTTCAGGTGTGGACACTGGTGTAATCAATTAGACAGGAAGTTCCCTGCCTATATAACCCCTCCCATACTGGGAGTACCTCAGTTTTTGTAGCAAAGCAATAAGTGTCCCAATATCCCCAAACAAGAGGGGTGGGAGCTCTGTGTCCCGTGATGTACTCCAAGAAAAGGATTTTACAGGTAAGCTGTTATAAAAAATCCTATTTTCTTTATTGTACATCACGGGACACAGAGGAGCATAGTAATTACTATGTGGGACGTCCCAAAGCAATGCTTACTGAGGGGAGGGAGACACAAACAACGCAGGCCGCCATCAGACGTGAGGAATCAAAACTGCAGCCTGCAGCACACTGCGCCCAAAGGCGCTTTCCCCACCTTCCTTATGTCCAATTGGTAAAATTTTGTGAAAGTATGGACAGACAACCACGTCGCTGCCATGCAGACCTGAGCCAAGTAGGCTTGGTGATGCACTGCCCAGGAAGTACCCACCGCTGTAGTGGAATGTGCTTTAACCTTAAACGTGGGAACCTCTCCCCTCAAGCCATCGGCTTGAGTAATGACCTGTCAAATCCATTTGGAGATAGTGGATTTCGACGCTGCCTGCCCACATCTGGGACATTCTGGCAGGATAAACGACATACCCGTTTTCCGGATCTGAGCAGCAGCCCTAAGGCAGAACTGTTCTAAGTACGTCTAGGGTATGCAATGGCTTCTCCCTTGCAGAACTAGGTTCTGAGAAAAAAGAAGGGAGAACTAGACCTTGATAAAAAGTTAGAAACAACCTTAGGGAGGAAAACCGGGTGAGGCCATAGGACCACTCTGACCTTATGGAGAATAAGGTATGGTTCCTTACAAGATAAGGCCGCCAACTCCGATACCCTCCTAGCAGAGGTTATGGCTATCAAGAAAACTACCTCCTGGGCAGGACCAATGGAATGTGAGCCAAAGGCTCAAAAGGTTGCTTCTGCCAGGCAGACAGGACCAGATTCAGATCCCACGGACACAAGGGGGTCCTGACTGGAGGATTAATCGGGATCACACCTTGTACAAAAGGTTTTGAGCAGAAAATGTGTAGCCCGTGGCCTTTGAAACAAAATTGATAAGGCCGAGCTCTGGCCCTTAATGGTGTTCTAGGGCCAACTTCAAGTCTGCCCCCATCCGCAGAAAATCCAGAATTCTGCTACTGAGAAACCTCCGGGGATGCCACCCCCTGGTTTTCGCACCAGGCAATATAAGATTTCCAAACTCTGTAATAAATAAGCCTGGATGCTGGCTTTCTGGCATTAATCAAAGTAGACACTACTGAATTAGAGAGACCCCTCCATTTAGGATATGGGGCTCAGCCAAACCGTTAAACTTAGAGACGGTAAGGAAGGATGGAATATTGATCCCTGAGATGAATCGGAAGGGTCCTCGGATGCCCCACGGACATCCTTACAATTTCTGTGTACCAGGCCCTTCTGGGCCACGCCGGGGCGACCAGAATCACTGGTTTCTCTTCCGACCTTATCCTGCGAAGGAGGCAGGGTACCAATTGCAGTGGAGGACGCATACATTAGGGAGAATTGGTCCCATGGAAACACCAGCGCATTTGTGCCGCAAGCGAGTGGATCCCTTGTCCGGGACAGAAAGTTGTTCACCCTCGCATTGAACCTCGATGCAAAGAGATCCACATCTGGTGTTCCCCATCTCTGACAAATGGCCTGGAAGATGTCGGGGTGAAGAGTCCACTCCCTTGGGAGCAATTGTTGGCGGCTTAGGTAGTCTGCCTGCCAATTGACTATCCCCGGAATAAAAACCTGCAGATATGCAGGGGACATACTTTTCCGCCCAGGTCAGAATTCGATTCACCTCTCTTTGGGCTGCACGACTCCTTGTGCCCCCCTAGTGATTTATGTACGCCACAGCCGTGGCATTGTCGGACTGAATCCTGACTGGGAGACCCCTCAACCTGTCCGTCCACGCTGACAGGGCTAGATGGACTGCCCGAATCTCTAGCAGGTTGATAGGTAACGACCTCTCGGTGATTGACCATCTTCCTTGGAGAGACAGGCCCTCCAGGACTGCACCCCAGCCCAGACGACTGGCATCTGTGGTCACAACCCGCCAAGAGATGGGAACAAAGGACTTCCCTCTTAGTAAGTTCTGGGGAACCAGCCACCAACAAAGGCTCTGCCAGACTGTCCGGGAGAGGGACAAGGGGAGGTCTAAGGCCTGAACCTTTTTGTTCCAAGCAGACAGGATGGCGTGTTGAAGTCCCCTTGAGTGGAACTGAGCGAACGGGACAGCCTCGAAAGAGGCTACTATCTTCCCCAGTAGCCGCATACAAAGGCGAATAGAGGACAGACGCCTTGACTTGACTAGCTGAACTAGTTCCCTTAAAGCATCGACCTTTCTCTGGGGAAGAAAGATCTTTCTTTGGTCTGTGTCTACAAGTAGACCCAAATACTCGAGCCCTTGCACCGGCACTAAGGCCGAATTGTTTAGGTTGAGAACCCAACCCATGGATTCTAGGAATTACACGGTTCTGTGCACTGCTGAGCTTAGATCGGCAACTGAACGGTCTACCAACAACAGATCGTCTAGGTAGGCTATTATAGAAATGCCTTGAGACCTTAGATTAGCTAATAGTGGGGCCAGTACCTTCGTGAATACACGAGGTGCGGTGGCCAGACCAAAAGGTAAGGCCACGAATTGAAAGTGGCGCTGATTAGAAAAAATTAGGAAAGAAGTTTTGGAAGCAGAAAAACAATATGTAGAAGACCCCTCATTGAATAAACAAAAAAGATGGCTCGAGAAACAACAGGAGTACAAGAGTAGAATGTAGGCAGGGAGATATCAATCAAGGACACCACATCCCATAATGTATAATGAATGGAAAAGTGGGGTGACAAACCTCCATGGCTGCAATTACTTCAAATTCTTCTCAACCAGCACCAAATTTGCACCACTCTGATGCAGATATGGGGTCATCACAGGGGGATTTTTGTCTCAGTCAATCACCGTCTCAACCAGTTGTGGACCCCCACAAGGGTATCAGCCCCAATTTGGTGAACCTGTCAATTCTGAAAACAACTTCCAAATAATCAATCTTTCCTCCACTCCTTTGACAATCGACCAAATCTCAGTTTTGAGTTTGGGATTGTCGTTTTGTCCCACTCAAGTTGTTGACAACTTTGAATTAATTAAAGATATCAATCTATTTGCTCGCAAACTAATGCTGAAAACCATGTTTGATAAACCTAAACCCATGGTAAACTCAACCAATTTCTCTAACCCTTCTTGGGACAAGATGACAATTGAAGATATCAAAGCAGTGGAGGAATTGATGGAATTATGGGAGGAGGGTCACATTGATGACATTGACATGTCTGAAGCAGATCTTATGGATCGTGCAAGTCGCCCCCTCCCTCTATCACAAGTTGAGGCTGTTAGTCCCTTGCCCTTTTCAACGTCCAAACAAATCAATTATAAACCCAGATCGCGGATGTTCCCAACTCTCCAGGGGAACCCCAGTGTCTGGGCTTTCACTAAACAGGTTACCCAAGCTATCTTGAAAACTAAGTGGCACAATCCGTCTCAAACCAATCTAACCCCAGCCCAACAAAAAGCCCTCAGCGATCTCCAACGCAATCCCACCTTAATCATCAAACCCTCGGATAAGGGAGGCAACTTGGTGGTGATGGATACAAGTAATTATGAGCTAATGGTACTCACCATACTCAAAAACACGGATTGGTACCGTAAGGTGTCATCAAACCATCTCAAATTAACAACTTCTGTGTACCATAGGCTTATCGGTGCAGCCTATCATAAGGGAGTTATCACAAAACAAACATGGAAGTACCTAAATGTTGTGTCCCCCCGCACCCCCACCTTATATGCACTACCTAAGATCCATAAGGATGCGCACCATCCACCCGGCCGCCCCATTGTTTCGGGAAACGGCTGCCTCACGGAACAGGCTAGTGCCATGATCGACGATTTTTTACGTCCTCATGTTGAGGGGTTAGTGTCTTATCTTAAAGACACAGGGGATCTCTTGAAAACTCTGGATGGACTTCATGTCCCTCCGGGCTCATGGCTGGTTTCTCTTGATGTAGAGGCCCTCTACAACTCCATTCCCCATCATTTGGGTTTGAGGGTTGTAGAGGGTTTCATTTCAGAGAATAGCGAGGTGTCAGTTACCTACAATCGTTTTATATTGGACTTACTTGGTTTTGTTTTAACAAACAACATTTTTCTGTTTGGTGGCTCCCACTACCTCCAGGTACAGGGTGTTGCTATGGGGACCAAGTGTGCCCCCTCCTACGCAAACCTGTACCTGGGGGGGTGGGAGCGTGACCTTTTCCATCAGGACTCTACTCAACCTTATCTTGAACAGATCCCTCTTTGGAGGCGATTCATTGACGATATTTTTTTTATTTGGACTGGTCACAGTAACGACCTAGAGGCATTTATATCTAGCCTCATGATCAATCAATTTAATTTAGATTTCACATATTCCAGTAGCCAGACTCAACTAACTTTTCTGGATCTATCAATTAAAATCCAAGATGATGGGTCAATAGGGACAGGTCTGTTTCGCAAACCGTCAGCTGGGAACTCTTTACTCCATGCATCCAGCTCCCATCCCAAACCCCTCAAGGATAGTATTCCTTATGGACAATACCTGAGACTGCGGAGAAATTGTAGTTCTGAAACTGATTTTATATCAGAATCTCAAATTCTAAGACAAAGATTCACAGAACATGGCTACAGTCAGAAATGCCTCAAAAGGGCTTTCGCTAGAGCTAAGGTACAAAACAGAAGATCTCTTTTACACGATCCCAAACCTCTAAAGACCAATGCAGGTACTCGGCTCATTACACGGTTTTCTAGCAACCATGAACAAATACGTGGCATTTTGGAAAAACATTGGGACCTTCTAATGGGTGATGACATGGTGGCTAAACACCTCACAAACCACCCACAAATTACCTTTAAACGCTCAAATTCCCTTAGGGACTGCCTGGTTCACAGCCATCATTCCCCTCCAACAGCTCCATCTCGGGACAGATGGGGACCAGACCATGCCACAAGTGTCAGTGTTGCAGGTATGTCCATGCAGCACCAAGCATTGTGCTTCCCACTGGCAGGATATTTAAACCTAGATTCGCAGTAAACTGTCAGTCTGTCGGAATCGTATATATTATGACATGCACATGCAATTCATTTTATATAGGTAAAACCAAAAGACCCTTTTACCATCGTATCAGAGACCATGTATCCCTAGTGCTAAAGAAAAAAATGGAAACACCAATCAGTCGCCATATGGGCCTATTCCATCAATTTAACAGCTGTGAAATGAGCTTTTTTGCTCTGGAACACATTCCCCCCGGTGATCGGGGAGGCGACTTTGATAAAGTATTATTACAAAGGGAGGCTAAATGGATATTCAGTTTATCAGCTCTCAAACCGCCAGGTTTGAATGACGGTTTTAGCTACAAGCCCTTCCTGTGATCAGCCAAACTTTATTATTGTTTTTTTCTTTTTTTTTTTTCTTTCTCTCTTCTCATGCATTAATATCTTTGTGTTAAACTTCAGTTATGTACAACTAATATTGCGTTTTACAGGTATTAACACGTCACCCTCGACCAGGCTGAACTCCAGATATGTATTACCACTTTTATCATGATGATAATCTATATGGGCTATTGTCCCTTATAGGTTTATGTGTTTCACCTCGTGAACAGTTTCTAATTATTATTTAAAACCATTATTGATATTGACTCATTATCATTTAATTTACTTCATTAATATTCCAGAGAGATTTGATATTCCTTCGCCAGAAAGTCTTTTATGGGGGGCATCCCTCATTTGTGTCCTTTTCCCACTGTTTTGAACAGGCTGTACGGGCAGCATGGGCGCTCCAGAACAGCATTAATGGTCACTTTTGGCTTTTTTAGGAGATCCCTTGTTTTACTGCCTTTATCACTCCACCCTATATTCGGGCCACTCCATTCTCCAACATTCCAGTGGCTGAACCGCATTAGATTGTGGGTTCATGCCACTATCCTAGATGGCGTCTGATATTTTTTCCCCAGTGGTGAGCTTTATCTGTAATGCTCTTGCCGGCCACACCCATCATAGGCGGAGCAACGGGGGGGGGTTTTCTTCCCCGTCTTACATCGCTCTCACTGTATGGTGATAGGACTGCAGGGCTGGGGATCTTACTGGTCCCCTTTACCCTGCAGCAGTTCCAACATGTTTTCCCTTCTGTCATTTTCGAAGGGTCAGACGCACATCCCTGCTGGGGGTTTAGTGGCAAACCTCCAGCATCAAAGATGGCGCCCGGATATTCCACGTCATCAGCGTCTACACAGGGAGCGTGTCTCTGTCGCCGGGCGCGCCTATCTGGGCGGGCCGGGGCTCGGGGGCGTGCCCTCCTTCTGACGCCAGCGGCGTGATTGGTCGGACGCTTTGGTGCCCGGGCACTCTGCCCCAATGGCGTCCCTCTGGGGGGTGCCTCTTTGTCTGCCGGGCGCGCCCATCGGGGCGCGCCGGGACCCGGGGACGCGCCTTTCCCCTCGACGCTTGCGGCGTGATTGGCTGGGGTTTTCCTGGCATTTACTTCACTGCCCGCCCTCTTCGGCCACGTCAGACGCCGTCGAGGGGTATTTAAAAGTCAAACTTTTCCTGTCAAACACTCAGTTGGTATTCTTGAATCCATGCTGTCTCTCTCAGGAATTTCCTTTTTTTTTTTCTTGGATCCAGGCGCATTAGGTAAATTCTTTGCCAAACCCCATGAGACCTATTTGTCAATTTATATTATAGAACTCTTTATTTGTTTAAAGCTACACTACTTTACTGACAATTCATCAATTGATGGTCTTATCTCTAGATTGAGCCTGTGGGCTCTGACTAATCCAAACCACACACTTTGAGGACTGTGGAGGCTTCATTGATCGATTCTTTGGCTTCTTTCTCTCGGTCTTCAACTATTAACTATTTGTGACCCCACCGGCACTTAGGTACGTTATTAATACTGGGGGAAACTATCCATGCGTCTGGGGGTCACTCCCGTGATGCATGCATTTGCTCCTCCAGTCACTTTTTAACTTACTCAATTCAGTACTTCTAATAATAACCTTTAGTAATTTAACCTCATTCCCCTTTTTCTTACTACAGCTTGATCATCTGTGGGCACAGGACCAATTTGAGGGTTTATCTCTTTTCTTTCTTTGGCGAATCATTTAGGAATTATATTCATTATTTCCTTTCAATTGAATATCAATTACATCTATAATTGGTTGCTGTGTGTCTGGATTCTAGCCGATCCTTGAGGGTGAGTGTTGTTCGTCCTGTTTTATTGCTGTTATTATGCAAACCATATGCATGCTATGTTGTTGCTAACATTATTTATTTTCCTGTCATTTATCGTTTTTGTGTTAAAAACGTTTACTGCTTGATGTACTTTTATGTGCTATATAATCATGTTTTTCGGACCGGATGTGTTATCTAGTCCCTTCCAATGAGCAATTGGCTTTATTTGTTTAATTAATGTGTTTTCTCTCCCTTTTTATTATTTTGTAGTTTCTTCCCCTGTACTAAGCCCCTGATGAAGCCCGGCCATGGGCGAAACATGTTGGGCAACAGTCAAGCATAGGGACTTCAGTGGCCCTTAGTGTGAGCCACATTGGTTCGTTATGGACCATCACTTGGTTATTTTATTTCAAACATTGTTATGTCAATCTTTGTATGTATAAATTATAATAAATTTTGTATATTTTCTTAATATTTGTTTATTTATTTATTTGGACACCGTTTAAAGTCCCGGGGTTTGTCACCCCACCTTTCCCCACTTTTCCATTCATTATACATTATGGGATGTGGTGTCCTTGATTGATATCTCCCTGCCTACATTCTACTCTCTAATCATTAGGGTGTTACCCACCCATCATCTTTTTAAGGCATGGTAGATTCTTTCAATCCTATATTTTGCTGATTGCACTTAAGATATATGTATTTGTAATAACCTTCTTTCATTATTGTTTTTTTTTTCTCATCATGGCTGACTATTGTGGGAACGCTTTTGAAGGACTTATGACCACTTTTCAGAAAACCCAAAACAAATCCAGTGGGGGGCTCTCCATGGATCGCTTCTTCGTTAGATTACAACGGATGCTGGAACGTAAGGTTAGATTGTACTGGAATCGCTGGTATTTTCTCAAATACCAGGATGACAATATCACCCCATGGGGATTGAGAATCCAAATATTTCCGAGTATTTTCAATATAACACCCAATTTTAAATCTGAATGGGAAAAAAATCTGCAATGCTGCTCTGCCAGGATGATGGATTTACTGTGTCAACAGTATACATCAGACCTGGCAGCTGTCGATGTCGAAATTGCAAACCTTTACAGTGAAAATACAGCTATCACCACCGCTGAACCTTTTTCAACTCGTGAACTTACATTAAAAGTTGATTTAGAAACTTATGTTTCTTCTCTTTTAAAGAATAAGGAAAAGAAATTCATACGTGATAAATTAGCCTATGATAACAGCCAGGCCTATAATTGGACCTCTGCAAATAGAAATCGCAGACGTCCAACTACTAGTAGAAATACCAATAAACCCATTACACAGGGCTCCTCAACGGAATATACGGATTCAGACTCGTTTTTACCCTCTGTTACCTTGACTCAACCCCCTAACACAACTCAAAATGTAAAGATTCATGGTATGTTTCAGCCGAAAACGTTTAAAGGTACAGCACCAGTAAGTACAGCTAAACGTACCATCAGAGGACAGATCAATACTAGGGCAGCAACCGCCAGAAATGCACGCCCCAATACCATAGAGGGAGTTTTAGCCTCCATGGCTGCAATTACTTCAAATTCTTCTCAACCAGCACCAAATTTGCACCACTCTGATGCAGATATGGGGTCATCACAGGGGGATTTTTGTCTCAGTCAATCACCGTCTCAACCAGTTGTGGACCCCCACAAGGGTATCAGCCCCAATTTGGTGAACCCGTCAATTCTGAAAACAACTTCCAAATAATCAATCTTTCCTCCACTCCTTTGACAATCGACCAAATCTCAGTTTTGAGTTTGGGATTGTCGTTTTGTCCCACTCAAGTTGTTGACAACTTTGAATTAATTAAAGATATCAATCTATTTGCTCGCAAACTAATGCTGAAAACCATGTTTGATAAACCTAAACCCATGGTAAACTCAACCAATTTCTCTAACCCTTCTTGGGACAAGATGACAATTGAAGATATCAAAGCAGTGGAGGAATTGATGGAATTATGGGAGGAGGGTCACATTGATGACATTGACATGTCTGAAGCAGATCTTATGGATCGTGCAAGTCGCCCCCTCCCTCTATCACAAGTTGAGGCTGTTAGTCCCTTGCCCTTTTCAACGTCCAAACAAATCAATTATAAACCCAGATCGCGGATGTTCCCAACTCTCCAGGGGAACCCCAGTGTCTGGGCTTTCACTAAACAGGTTACCCAAGCTATCTTGAAAACTAAGTGGCACAATCCGTCTCAAACCAATCTAACCCCAGCCCAACAAAAAGCCCTCAGCGATCTCCAACGCAATCCCACCTTAATCATCAAACCCTCGGATAAGGGAGGCAACTTGGTGGTGATGGATACAAGTAATTATGAGCTAATGGTACTCACCATACTCAAAAACACGGATTGGTACCGTAAGGTGTCATCAAACCATCTCAAATTAACAACTTCTGTGTACCATAGGCTTATCGGTGCAGCCTATCATAAGGGAGTTATCACAAAACAAACATGGGAGTACCTAAACGTTGTGTCCCCCCGCACCCCCACCTTATATGCACTACCTAAGATCCATAAGGATGCGCACCATCCACCCGGCCGCCCCATTGTTTCGGGAAACGGCTGCCTCACGGAACAGGCTAGTGCCATGATCGACGATTTTTTACGTCCTCATGTTGAGGGGTTAGTGTCTTATCTTAAAGACACAGGGGATCTCTTGAAAACTCTGGATGGACTTCATGTCCCTCCGGGCTCATGGCTGGTTTCTCTTGATGTAGAGGCCCTCTACAACTCCATTCCCCATCATTTGGGTTTGAGGGTTGTAGAGGGTTTCATTTCAGAGAATAGCGAGGTGTCAGTTACCTACAATCGTTTTATATTGGACTTACTTGGTTTTGTTTTAACAAACAACATTTTTCTGTTTGGTGGCTCCCACTACCTCCAGGTACAGGGTGTTGCTATGGGGACCAAGTGTGCCCCCTCCTACGCAAACCTGTACCTGGGGGGGTGGGAGCGTGACCTTTTCCATCAGGACTCTACTCAACCTTATCTTGAACAGATCCCTCTTTGGAGGCGATTCATTGACGATATTTTTTTTATTTGGACTGGTCACAGTAACGACCTAGAGGCATTTATATCTAGCCTCATGATCAATCAATTTAATTTAAATTTCACATATTCCAGTAGCCAGACTCAACTAACTTTTCTGGATCTATCAATTAAAATCCAAGATGATGGGTCAATAGGGACAGGTCTGTTTCGCAAACCGTCAGCTGGGAACTCTTTACTCCATGCATCCAGCTCCCATCCCAAACCCCTCAAGGATAGTATTCCTTATGGACAATACCTGAGACTGCGGAGAAATTGTAGTTCTGAAACTGATTTTATATCAGAATCTCAAATTCTAAGACAAAGATTCACAGAACGTGGCTACAGTCAGAAATGCCTCAAAAGGGCTTTCGCTAGAGCTAAGGTACAAAACAGAAGATCTCTTTTACACGATCCCAAACCTCTAAAGACCAATGCAGGTACTCGGCTCATTACACGGTTTTCTAGCAACCATGAACAAATACGAGGCATTTTGGAAAAACATTGGGACCTTCTAATGGGTGATGACATGGTGGCTAAACACCTCACAAACCACCCACAAATTACCTTTAAACGCTCAAATTCCCTTAGGGACTGCCTGGTTCACAGCCATCATTCCCCTCCAACAGCTCCATCTCGGGGACAGATGGGGACCAGACCATGCCACAAGTGTCAGTTTTGCAGGTATGTCCATGCAGCACCAAGCATTGTGCTTCCCACTGGCAGGATATTTAAACCTAGATTCGCAGTAAACTGTCAGTCTGTCGGAATCGTATATATTATGACATGCACATGCAATTCATTTTATATAGGTAAAACCAAAAGACCCTTTTACCATCGTATCAGAGACCATGTATCCCTAGTGCTAAAGAAAAAAATGGAAACACCAATCAGTCGCCATATGGGCCTATTCCATCAATTTAACAGCTGTGAAATGAGCTTTTTTGCTCTGGAACACATTCCCCCCGGTGATCGGGGAGGCGACTTTGATAAAGTATTATTACAAAGGGAGGCTAAATGGATATTCAGTTTATCAGCTCTCAAACCGCCAGGTTTGAATGACGGTTTTAGCTACAAGCCCTTCCTGTGATCAGCCAAACTATTATTGTTTTTTTTTTTTTTTTTTTCTCTTCTCATGCATTAACATCTTTGTGTTAAACTTCAGTTATGTACAACTAATATTGCGTTTTACAGGTATTAACACGTCACCCTCGACCAGGCTGAACTCCAGATATGTATTACCACTTTTATCATGATGATAATCTATATGGGCTATTGTCCCTTATAGGTTTATGTGTTTCACCTCGTGAACAGTTTCTAATTATTATTTAAAACCATTATTGATATTGACTCATTATCATTTAATTTACTTCATTAATATTCCAGAGAGATTTGATATTCCTTCGCCAGAAAGTCTTTTATGGGGGGCATCCCTCATTTGTGTCCTTTTCCCACTGTTTTGAACAGGCTGTACGGGCAGCATGGGCGCTCCAGAACAGCATTAATGGTCACTTTTGGCTTTTTTAGGAGATCCCTTGTTTTACTGCCTTTATCACTCCACCCTATATTCGGGCCACTCCATTCTCCAACATTCCAGTGGCTGAACCGCATTAGATTGTGGGTTCATGCCACTATCCTAGATGGCGCCTGATATTTTTTCCCCAGTGGTGAGCTTTATCTGTAATGCTCTTGCCGGCCACGCCCATCATAGGCGGAGCAACGGGGGGGGTTTTTCTTCCCCGTCTTACATCGCTCTCGCTGGTGATAGGACTGCAGGGCTGGGGATCTTACTGGTCCCCTTTACCCTGCAGCAGTTCCAACATGTTTTCTCTTCTGTCATTTTCGAAGGGTCAGACGCACATCCCTGCTGGGGGTTTAGTGGCAAACCTCCAGCATCAAAGATGGCGCCCGGATATTCCACGTCATCAGCGTCTACACAGGGAGGGTGTCTCTGTCGCCGGGCGGGCCGGGGCTCGGGGGCGTGCCCTCCTTCTGACGCCAGCGGCGTGATTGGTCGGACGCTTTGGTGCCCGGGCACTCTGCCCCAATGGCGTCCCTCTGGGGGGTGCCTCTTTGTCTGCCGGGCGCGCCCATCGGGGCGCGCCGGGACCCGGGGACGCGCCTTTCCCCTCGACGCTTGCGGCGTGATTGGCTGGGGTTTTCCTGGCATTTACTTCACTGCCCGCCCTCTTCGGCCACGTCAGACGCCGTCGAGGGGTATTTAAAAGTCAAACTTTTCCTGTCAAACACTCAGTTGGTATTCTTGAATCCATGCTGTCTCTCTCAGGAATTTCCTTTTTTTTTTTCTTGGATCCAGGCGCATTAGGTAAATTCTTTGCCAAACCCCATGAGACCTATTTGTCAATTTATATTATAGAACTCTTTATTTGTTTAAAGCTACACTACTTTACTGACAATTCATCAATTGATGGTCTTATCTCTAGATTGAGCCTGTGGGCTCTGACTAATCCAAACCACACACTTTGAGGACTGTGGAGGCTTCATTGATTGATTCTTTGGCTTCTTTCTCTCGGTCTTCAACTATTAACTATTTGTGACCCCACCGGCACTTAGGTACGTTATTAATACTGGGGGAAACTATCCATGCGTCTGGGGGTCACTCCCGTGATGCATGCATTTGCTCCTCCAGTCACTTTTTAACTTACTCAATTCAGTACTTCTAATAATAACCTTTAGTAATTTAACCTCATTCCCCTTTTTCTTACTACAGCTTGATCATCTGTGGGCACAGGACCAATTTGAGGGTTTATCTCTTTTCTTTCTTTGGCGAATCATTTAGGAATTATATTCATTATTTCCTTTCAATTGAATATCAATTACATCTATAATTGGTTGCTGTGTGTCTGGATTCTAGCCGATCCTTGAGGGTGAGTGTTGTTTGTCCTGTTTTATTGCTGTTATTATGCAAACCATATGCATGCTATGTTGTTGCTAACATTATTTATTTTCCTGTCATTTATCGTTTTTGTGTTAAAAACGTTTACTGCTTGATGTACTTTTATGTGCTATATAATCATGTTTTTCGGACCGGATGTGTTATCTAGTCCCTTCCAATGAGCAATTGGCTTTATTTGTTTAATTAATGTGTTTTCTCTCCCTTTTTATTATTTTGTAGTTTCTTCCCCTGTACTAAGCCCCTGATGAAGCCCGGCCCTGGGCGAAACATGTTGGGCAACAGTCAAGCATAGGGACTTCAGTGGCCCTTAGTGTGAGCCACATTGGTTCGTTATGGACCATCACTTGGTTATTTTATTTCAAACATTGTTATGTCAATCTTTGTATGTATAAATTATAATAAATTTTGTATATTTTCTTAATATTTGTTTATTTATTTATTTGGACACCGTTTAAAGTCCCGGGGTTTGTCACCCCACCTTTCCCCACTTTTCCATTCATTAAACAGGAGTACAAGGTGGAAATTAATAGGAAAGTGGAGAATAAACGCCTATTTCAGAGTCAGAGTCTTTTTGCGGAAGGGGAGAGTGTAGGCCACACATTGGCACTTCTAGCTAAAACTAACTCGCCCCCCTCCAACATACCCGCAATTAGGACAGTGGGAGGCGAGATATCCTCACAAACGTCAGTAATTTTGGACACATTTGTGGCATACTATCAGGAGCTGTATAAATCAAAAACAAGGAACGAGTTGTCCCAAACGAATGAGTTCCTAAGGGGAATAGAAACACCAGCTCTATTAGTGGAGGATAGAAATTCCATAGAAGCCCCAATAACCTTAGAGGAACTACAACAGGCCCTGGGGGGGATGACCAATCAGAAGTCCCCTGGACCCGATGGTTTACCAGCAGAAATCTACAAACAGTACAGCGAGGTGCTGCTCCCAGAACTGCTCAAGGCGTTAAACTGGGCACTGGAAAGGGGGAGGCTCCCTACCTCAATGTCAGAAGCCACTATAATAGTGTTGCAGAAAGAAGGGAAGGACCAATTAAATACAGCATCTTATAGGCCAATATCTTTATTGTGCTCCGATGTGAAGATACTGGCCAAGGTGCTGGCGGCCAGGGTAAATACATTTATTCAGAAATGAATACACCCAGATCAGTCCGGTTTTATACCAAACCGATCAACTAGTGTTAACATCAGAAGGTTGTATCTGAATCTACAAACGCCAACTGAAAATATGGGTGACAAATCCATCTTGTCCCTGGATGCCACCAAGGCGTTTGATAGTCTAGAGTGGGACTACCTCTGGCTTGTCCTGGAAAAATTTGGATTCGGCCCTACTTTCATTGGGTGGATAAAAACGCTCTACAATTCCCCAAGCGCGAAGATAAAAATTAATAACGTACAGTCACGGGCGTTTAAGTTAGAAAGGGGTACAAGGCAGGGTTGTCCTCTGTCTCCCCTCCTGTTTTCTCTAGCAGTAGAGCCACTGGCCATTGCGATTAGAAATAGTCAGGACATACAGGGGTTCCAGAGAAGGGCAGGAGAGGAAAAAACTGCACTGTATGCAGACGACATCCTGCTCTTTCTGGGGGACTCAACAAAGTCCCTAAAAATGGCATTAGAGATAGTGGAGGCATTTGGACAACTCTCGGGTTTAGTGATCAATTGGGAAAAATCAGTTCTTTTACCGGTGGACTCAGTGGGTAATACGAGGTATGCGCAGAAATCCCCCAGCTGAAAATAGTGGAAAAAATGGACTATTTGGGGATAGTCGTAACCCGTCACCCAGAACAATACATCAGTAATAACCTTGAACCACTCTTGCTTAAATTTAAAAGGAAAGCGGAAATCTGGGGAAGACTCCCCTTATCGGTAGCCGGAAGATGCAATCTTATAAAGATGATCTGGATGCCACAACTACTTTATGTATTCCACAATTCACCGGTGTGGTTAGGAAAGGCATGGTTTAAAAAAATAGAGACCCTTTTTAGGGAGTTAATTTGGAAGAAGAGGAAGGCCAGGATTAGTCTACGGACATTGCAATTGCCAACAAATAGGGGTGGCCTGGCGGTTCCACACCCCCGTAGTTATTTTTTAGCAGCTCAATTACAGCATCTGGGGGGATGCGGTTCCGAAGGAGGAGGGAACTCTAGCGGGAAAATTATGTTAACGGGGTCCCCACATAGATCTATAATAGAAACCCTGGAGGCTGATTCTTTCCCGGATATGAACGCGACACTGTGTCTGGTTAAAAGAACATGGCAGGCAGGTAAGGCAGCATTGGGGTATAAGGGGTTAACAGAATACTCCCCTCTATGGGAAAACAAAAACCTGCAGGAGATTGTAAAAATGGGAAAAGTGAAAGAATGGGAAAAGCGAGGAATAACTAGGCTGGAACATCTATATATAGGGGACACATTGAAACCTTTTGCAACAATAAGGGAAGAGTATGGTATACCAAACTCCCTGTTCTATACCTACCTGCAGGTCAGACATGCCCTACAGACCCAATTCAAGATGGACCCGGCAAGAGGGCAAAAAATCCCCCACCTCCAACGTCTAATCGACTCCGAGAGTACCAAAGGAATCATATCAGATCTATACACAAAGATTAGCGAGGGGGCGATTGGGGGAGGAAGCCCAGGAAAAAACAAACAAAGATGGGAAGAGGATATAGGTCATATAACGGAGGAGCAATGGGAACAGATCCTCGAGATGGGGAAATTGGTGTCACTGGCCCCGTCACAGAGAGTTTCCCATCTGTTCTTGCTTCACAGGGTTTATTATACCCCAAAAAGGTTATACAACTTTGGGAGAAAAGCAGATGATAAATGTCCCAGGTGCCAAAACACCGGCGACCTTATCCATATGATGTGGAAATGCCCGAAACTACACAGATACTGGGGTAATATACTAGAGATAATAAACACAACTTTCGGGATAGATCTGGAACTGGAGGCCAGGGTTTGCTTGTTGGGAGGTATGGAGGTGAGTTCGGAGCAAAGGGGCAGTGCAGTAGTGGCTGGGAGATGCTTGTTCCAGGCCAGGAAACTAATAGCACAAAAGTGGCAATCAGAGAAAGCGCCCACAACTGCAGAATGGATAAACACGATTAATGCCACAGTCTGGAAGGAGAAAGTAACTTTAACTAGACAGGGCAACTTTAAAAAATGTAAAAAGCTGTGGGCGCCCTGGCTGAGCAGAATGGGATGCCCACCCTAAGGCGGGGAGAGGAATCAAGCCGGACTGGTGGGGAAAGGTCGGGGCGGAAAGGAGAGGTAACAGCAAGAGAGAGGGAGAAATTTCTTAGGGTAAACATGGTGATAGTCACGTAAAAAGAGAAGAGAGAAAGCCATAATACAGAGTGCCCGAATGTGGGATAAATAAGAAGGGTGGGGGGAAGGGGTACGGGTAAAAGGGGCACAATCAAGGTCCATAGACGTGCTATATGTATAACCACATGTACAACGATGTATGTAAAGAAAATAAATGCATGTGTATTTTTGTACCACAAAAAGCTCAATAAAGAATAAATACTAAAAAAAAAAAAAAAAAAGATATAAGCAACACTTCGAAAAGATGGTGACCTCCTCTACCTGGACTGTTCCCTGGTCCCAGACAACCTGAGCTACGACCCCATGAACTACTGGGTGTGCAAGCTGGACCAGTGGCCCGAGCTGGCTCAGTTTGCCATCCAGCTGCTCACCTGTCCACCCTCGAGTGTCCTTTCAGAAAGAGTATTCCGCGAGGTAGGTGGCGCCATCCACCCCAAATGTACAAAGCTGTCTGCTGCAAGAGTGGAGAGACTGACCTTTATCAAAATGAACGAAAGCTGGATAAGTGACAACTTTCTGCCCCCCTGCCCGATACTAATGAATAGATCCATCACTTATGGCTGGAACCCATTCACTGCCTATCCCCTGCCCAATTCCTGCCTGCTGCAGCCACCAACGACTGGAACCTATCCACTGCCCAATGCCTGCCGCTGCAGCCACAGAGATTGGAACCTATCCACTGCCCAATGCCTGCCGCTGCAGCCACCAAAGACTGGAACCCATCCACTGCCCAATGCCTGCCGCTGCAGCCACAGAGATTGGAACCTATCCACTGCCCAATGCCTTCCGCTGCAGCCACCAAAGACTGGAACCCATCCACTGCCCAATGCCTGCCGCTGCAGCCACAGAGACTGGAACCTATCCACTGCCCAATGCCTGCCGGATGCAGCCACAGAGACTGTAACCTATCCACTGCCCAATGCCTGCTTGCCACAGCCACCAGAGACTGGAACCTATCCACTGCCTGCTTGCCGCAGCTACCAGAGACTGGAACCTATCCACTGCCCAATGCCTGCTTGCCACAGCCACCAGAGACTGGAACCTATCCACTGCCTGCTTGCCACAGCCACCAAAGACTGGAACCTATCCACTGCCCAATGCCTGCCGCTGCAGCCACAGAGACTGGAACCTATCCACTGCCTGCCCGCTGCAGCCACCAAAGACTGGAACCTATTCCCTGCCCAATGCCTGCCCGCCGCAGCCACAGAGACTGGAACCAATCCACTGCCCAATGCCTGCCGGCTGCAGCCACAGAGACTGGAACCTATCCACTGCCCAATGCCTGCTTGCCACAGCCACCAGAGACTGGAACCTATCCACTGCCTGCTTGCCGCAGCTACCAGAGACTGGAACCTATCCACTCCCAATGCCTGCCGCTGCAGCCTCAGAGACTGGAACCTATCCACTGCCCAATGCCTGCTTGCCACAGCCACCAGAGACTGGAACCTATCCACTGCCTGCTTGCCACAGCCACCAAAGACTGGAACCTATCCACTGCCCAATGCCTGCCGCTGCAGCCACAGAGACTGGAACCTATCCACTGCCCAATGCCTGCTTGCCACAGCCACCAGAGACTGGAACCTATCCACTGCCTGCTTGCCACAGCCACCAAAGACTGGAACCTATCCACTGCCCAATGCCTGCCGCTGCAGCCACAGAGACTGGAACCTATCCACTGCCTGCCCGCTGCAGCCACCAAAGACTGGAACCTATTCCCTGCCCGCCGCAGCCACAGAGACTGGAACCTATCCACTGCCTGCTTGCCACAGCCACCAAAGACTGGAACCTATCCACTGCCTGCTTGCCACAGCCACCAAAGACTGGAACCTATCCACTGCCCAATGCCTGCCGGCTGCAGCCACAGAGACTGGAACCTATCCACTGCCCAATGCCTGCTTGTTGCAGCCACCAAAGAGTGGAACCTATTCCCTGCCCAATGCCTGCCCTCTGTAGCTACCAAAGACGGGAATCCATTCCACTGCCCAAAGCCTGCCCACCGCAGCCACCAAAGACTGGAACCCATCTACTGCCCAATGCCTACTCACTACAGCCACCAACCATGGATACATAGATAGATAGAGTTCCCTCTTACACAAAGAAGGTCATTGTAACCCTGGCATGTATCCTTTCTGAATGCTGTGGGTACACCAGCATCGCCTAACCTGCCAGAACCAGAAGCCATTCTGAACATTACTTGCCTATTCTGGACTACCGACACCCACAAACATGGGTGTTGTGCTATTTGTTCAGAAGATTCTCTCACACAAGCATTGTTTATTCTTGGCTTGGGTTCAGTCAATAGACAGCGACACACAAAGTCATCCCATCTATCAGAGATATCGTTTTATGGGGACCTCCCAGGGTGCCAAGTCACATCGCAACCACTGATAGGAGGAGGAGAAGATTCTTCCTGATTCCACACAAAGTATAAAAACCCAACACGGGAATCCAGCAGGAGAACCTTCTCAGGACCTCAAGATGTGGATCAGACTTCTGTGTCTTCTCGGGCTCCTCTACCTGGGGGACGGTGTCACTGTCAAGGTCGGAGTTCACACTTTCTCTCTGGAGGCCGTGAAGCAGTACAGCAGAAGAGTCACGTGGCGGCTGACCCAACTCACCAAACCGAACAGCAAATGTGCGAGAACGAGGAGCTGCCGAGCGAATTACAGGAAGTGTGCCACGGCCCCGACACCAATGAGATCATGAAGAGTTTGGAGAACTCGGTAGAATCTGTGGCAGTATGGACGAGTGTGAGGTCTGTGCCTTCCCGGCCTGCACTGGGTGTAGGTAGTGGAGGAGATCTGGATCTTATATGACCCCTCAAACCCCAGATTGATGCACCATCCTAGTCTGCAGCTTCCATCTATCGAATGAAGAAGAGATTTTATCAAATCCAATGGAGCCTCGAATGATAAATAAATGTATTTCTAATGAAAAAAAAAAAAGAAAGTGGCGCTGATTTACCGTGAAGCGCAACAGCTTCTGATGGTTGAGGAAGATGGGAATGTGTAAGTATGCGTCCTTTATATCAATGGACGCCAGAAGCTCCCCCCCTTGTAAGGAGGCAACCACTGACCGGATTGATTCCATCCGGAAAGACTGGGCCTTTAGGAACTTGTTTAAGGCCCAGAGGTCCAGAATGGGCCCCACACCTCCGTTTGGTTTAGGGACGGTGAAAAGATTTGAATAAAACCCCAAACCTTGTTCTTCTAGTGGCAGTTCCTCGATTACCCCTTGGGATAATAGATGATCCAAGGCCAATGCCAGGGACCTTCTTTTTCCCGGATCTTTCGGGACGCTTGAGGCCAAGAAGCGAGGTGGAGGAAATTCGCTCAACTCCAGCTTGTAGCCCTCGGAAACCGTAGAGAGAATCCAACTGTCTTGGATCCTCCCTTGTCAAGCCTCCGCAAACAGCTGAAGTTTTCCCCCCACCCTGCTGAGTGGGGGTGAACCTTCATAATGCCGACTTAGATGCTGGCTTGACCGGCTTATGGTTCCAAAGCTTATTGGAAGCCTGAGGCTGGCCCTGCGGCTTCCCTGTATTAAACTGTCCGGGAGGCCATCTGAACTGCCTGGTAGCGGAAGTACTAGGGCTAGGAGAGGAAGATTTTTTAAAAGGAGGGAGGACCCCTAAACCTTTTCTTTACTGGTAACAGAACAGTGTGCTCTTGCCACTGGAAATTTTCTGAATGTATGCATCCAGATCTTCCCCAAATAAACGCTCTCTATGAAAGGGAAACCCTGCCAGTAACTTTTTATACAGGGTTTCAGCCGACCAGTTCTTTAACCAGAGTAATCTGCGCATATGAACCAAAGAGAGAGTGAGACGGGAGGACTGTTGTATAGAGTCCTTGATAGCATCTATGGCAAAGCATAATGCTTTAGGAAAGTCAGCCAATTCCTAAGCCTGTTGAGCCGGGATATCCTTCAAGACCCCTTTCAACTGGTCTTTTAAGGCTTGGCAAACACCAATAGCTGCAATTGCAGGCTGGGTTACCCCTCTAGCTGTAGGAAACAAGGCCTTTAACAGCGTCTCTAATCTCTTGTCTGTCGGGTCTTTAAACACCTGAACGTTGTCTACTGGACAGGTCAAGGTCTTGTTTACGCAGGACACGGCTGCGTCCACTGTGGGGATACCCCACTTTTAGTGAATTGTTCCCCCATTGGGTATAAAACCGAAAACTTTTTAGGAGGAAGAAAAAATCTATCCGGATGTTCCTAATCCTTGTAGATAAGTCCTTCCAGTAGGGTATGAACCGGGAAGGAAAAGTTAGCTTGAGAAGCTTTTAAAGAGCCTAAAGAAGAGACTGAACTTGATGCTGGCTCTGAAAGGGGCAACTTGAAGGCCGAACGGACCATCTCCGTGAGGGACTGGACCCACAATTTCTCGGACTGAGACGCCGAAAATGGTTCCCCCAGGGTGGAATCCTCAGAGTCCGAGACCTCTGAATGACCCTCTGCCTGGTCCCCAGAGGGTAAATCAACCTCTTCTGAGGATAGTTGTTCCGCGCTGAGGAACTCTGCAGAGGGAGAGGGAGACCTTGTGCGTTTTTCTCTTGAGAGAGAGGATGCAATCAAGGTCGCTAATCTCTGCTCCAGACCACCCATGGCTGAGGCCAAAAGCCTCCTGTGTCACAAAAACTGGAGCAGGCGGGACAAGGGCAGATGAGGCACCTGACAGCCCTGATGGTTCACCCTGGGCCTCCTCCAATTTATTAGGAGAGGAACTAGCCACAGGAGCATGCCCAAGATCCTCCGAGCCTGATGGCGTTCCCTTAGATCTTATTGTACTTCTAGTCCCTGAGCCTTTAGCCATAATAAAGCCGAGGTACTCACAATAGGTGCAACCACTTGCGGACCTATAGACCAGCACTGATGCTGCTATTTGATGGTCGGCAAGGTGCAGAGCCCACTATGCGCCTTAAGCAAGTGTCACTGTCCAACAACCAGCAATAATACTGAAACTTGTGCACAAGTATTCTCTGTGTTCACTGTCAGCCGGATGGGTGAAGTGGACTTGAGCTTTTATGGACTAGGTGCAAGTCACCTGACCTGCTCTGTCCTGGAATCTCAAGCCTTGTAGAGAATAGCTGAGATGGAACCCTTTGCGCGCATGCACGCTGCCGCCAGGTGTGCATCACGAGGCTGCGCGCGCGCACACATAGCCGCACGTGTGCACATGTTGCCGCACGCGCATCTACAGCCCCATGCACGTCGCGCACACGCGTGCGCACCGATGCAGCAATAAATTATGCGTAATTGCGCGCACGTGCGCCTATGACACATACTATGTCGTATACATACTAGGTTGGAGCTACCGCAGCTACCATGTGAGGACCAGGTAAGACAAACTGTGACCAAAACTTGTGGACAACCTTACTCTGCTAAACCTGTACAGGAGGGGCTAAGTGACTGAGCATAGACACCCCTCCTCCCCACAGCATTCAGGACAATGTTAGAGAGGCACAGACAGATAGCTAGGCAAGCATAATGGCTCAAAAAAAGAAGGATATTTTCAGGACCAAGTCCTAAAGCACCTTCACTTACCTGATCCAACGCCGCAGGACTCTGCACACACAGACAGTCCAATCTTCGCCCATCATGGAGAGCAAAGTCTGCAGACCTTCAGGGACCGGGGTCCATGGACAGGAACACCACACCACCTGGACCCATATCGCACCCCGTCAGTAAACTTTTGGTATTAGGAAATTTACCAAAGTACTGAGTTATCAGGATCCAGCCCTCAAAAGAGGAGCATTACAGGCAAAACCCCGTTCTTCTCAACCGGGGCCCGGGTACCGTCCACTTTGGCTATGAAGCACCTTGGACAGATCCGGATTTATGGAGGCTTTTTACATCCAGCATGGATCCCTCCAGTGGAGCTCCTAAGAGCACATAATCACTCGTGACCAACACCTTAGACACTGATGAAAAAACTGAGGTACTCCCAGTATGGGAGGGGTTATATAGGGAGGGAACTTCCTGTCTAATTGATTACACCAGTGTCCACACCTGAAGGTAGACTCTATAACCCACATAGTAATTACTATGCTCCTCTGTGTCCCGTGATGTACGATAAAGAAATAAATATATTTTTTTGCGCAAGTTGTCACTAAATGATATATTGCTCAAACGTGCCATGAGCATAGGTGGAATTACACCCCAAAATACATTCTGCTGCTTCTCCTGAGTACGGGGACACCACATGTGTGGGACTTTTTGGGAGCCGTGTACGGGACCCCCAAAACCAAGCACCGCCTTCAAGATTTCTAAGGGCATACATTTTTGATTTCACTCCTCACTACCTATCACTACCTATCACAGTTTTGTAGGCCATAAAATGCCAAGATGGCACACAACCCCCCCAAATGACCCCATTTTGGAAAGAAGACACCCCAAGCTATTTGCTGAGGGGCATATTGAGTCCATGAAATATTTAATTTTTTTGCCCCAAGTGATTAAATAATGACCAAAAAAATTTAAATTTACAAAACATTGTCACTAAATGATTGGATTTCGGGGTCCTGTACGCGGCTAGGCTCCCAAAAAGTCCCACACATGTGGTATCCCCGTACTCAGGAGAAGCAGCAAAATTTATTTTGTGGTGTAATTTCACATATGCCCATGGCATGTGTGAGAAATAGATCATTTAGTGATGTTTTGTAAATTTTTTATTTTCTTTGGTCATTATTCAATCACTTGGGGCAAAAAAAATAATATTCATTGGGCTCAACATGCCTCTCAGCAAATAGCTTGGGGTGTCTTCTTTCCAAAATGGGGTCATTTGGGGGGGTTGTGTGCCATCTTAGCATTTTATGGCCTTCAAAACTGTGATAGGTATTGATAGGTAGTGAGGAGTGAAATCAAAAATGTATGCCCTTAGAAATCTTGAAGGCGGTGCTTGGTTTTCGGGGTCCCATACGCGGCTAGGCTCACAAAAAGTCCCACACATGTGGTATCCCCGTACTCAGGAGAAGCAGCAAAATGTATTTTGGGGTGCAATTCCACATATAACCATGGCATGTGTGAGCAATATATCATTTAGTGACAACTTTGTGCAAAAAAACATCAGTTTGTCATATTTCCGCAACTTGTGTCAAAATATAAAATATTCCAAGGACTAGACATGCCTCTCAGCAAATAGCTTGGGGTATCTACTTTCCAAAATGGGGTCATTTGGGGGGGTTCATGCTATTTTGGCATTTTATGGCCTTCGAATCTGTGATAGGTAGTGAGGGGTGAAATCAAAAATTTGCACCCTTAGAAATGCTGAAAATGTACCCTAGTTTGTAGACGCTATAACTTTTGCGAAAACTAATAAATATACGCTTATTGCAATTTTTTTTACTAAAAACATATGGCTGAATACATTTTGGCCTAAATGTTTGACTAAAATTTAGTTTATTTGATTTTTCTTATAACAAAAATAGAAAATATCATTTTTTTTTTTTTTTAAATCGGTCTTTTTCCGTTTATATCGCAAAAAATAAAAATGGCAGAGGCAATCAAATACCATCAAAAGAAAGCTCTATTTGTGGGAAGAAAAGGACACAAATTTTGTTTCGGTACAACATTGCATGACCGCACAATTACCAGTTAAAGCAGCGCAGTGCCAAATTGTAAAAACACCATTGGTCCTTTAGCTGCATATTGGTCCGGGCTTAAGTGGTTAAAGGCAGACCATACATTAAAAAAACTTTAACCCAGTTATTACTTCTTTAAAAAAAATCTGGTATAGTTTAAATATGGCTTTGATAAGTATCCTAATTTGCTTTGATACTGGATTTCTATAATCTAATCTATAATGTAATAGCACTCGGATTGAAAGGAGGAATTAAGAAATTTGAGCCAAGACTACTGATATGCTTAGTGCTGTGATTCTAGAACTGTAAATATGCTTATAGCTCGGGAGAGCAGATTAATAACCACCTTGTTGTGCTGCTCCTCCTTTATTGTCCAGTAGGAAAGCTGGTTGTTGAATCATGACAAAGCAATATTGTTTGAAATGTAACAGAAAAAAGAGGGGTGTTCCGGCGCTCATAGTGACTGGGAGCCTGGGAAACAACAATAGTACTGGTAACTAGAACTGTACCTATGAAAAAGGGTCTCACTGATGGATGTATTATGAGGAGGACACCCTATAGAGGGTGTCCATGACCTCTGTAAATATTTGGAAAAAGAAAGAGGGGGTGGAGGCGCCAACTCAAAAAATAAAAAATGATCTTATCTCCATGTCAGGCTAGGGAGGATCTGACTGACTGCCTCTCCCACCACGATAAGTGATCTCGTGGCGAATCCACCATAGAGACCACTTTTGAAGCCCGCTTTTGAAGGAGCTAGCGGCTACCACAACAGCGTTATTCCTCTTCAAAGTAGTGACGTAAAATGACGGTGGGCGGTCCGGAAGTGGTTAATATGAAATATCTTCAAGTTTCTACACTTTGTTTATGAAGATCCCTAAACATTTACTTCTGTGACACGTATTCACTATGCTCTGTGGTAGGCACTGTTGTGTCACACATTTCACAGTGTCTGCCTTCTAAACTACAGAGGAGCTTCGAGGAGGAGTTTCAGGAAGCAGAGTCAGGACAGGAATGTACCATGGGATATATAGTCCTTAGCTATTGAAAGTAGGCAATCCAGGAAGTTGTAAAAAAGATAACCAGCAGACAGGCAGAACTCACAACATGAAATTTGTTTATACTGGATTGTCAAAGATAAATATTGTTTGTATGGTTATTACAATGGTGAAATTATAAAATGAAAGTGTATGCCAAAGTCCTGCTGGATTGGTGACATATAAAACAAAAGAGCTGTTGCATTTCAAAAAAGAAAGAGGGGGTGGAGGCGCCAACTCAAAAAATAAAAAATGATCTTAAAAACAGCAGTCTACTTAAAATGTGAGTATAGGTGTGTGTACTCACAGGTTCGCTGAGTAGTAGTCCATCGGGGGGGGGGGGGGGGGGGGGTTCGTTACTAGGTGTGTGCCTTTCCTCCGGCTCTGGTGATGTCTGCACGGCTTCATTGTGGATGGGCCCAGGAAGCTCTTGCTGGCCAGCGTGGAACGCGGATCCGGAACAAGCGGTGACGTCACAGGGCACGGCGGGTGTAGAAGGCATCTGATGAAAGGAAGTGTCAGGCTACGCGCTCGGGGCTCACAGCTCCTTCTACTGGCCTGTCTGCTCTCAGGAGGAGAGCCACTAAATACTGGAAGCTAAAAAACAGGAAGTGGGCGGCGTGCGGCTGTAGAACCATAACAGCCAGCATGCTCACACTGCTGGGGCAAGCCAGTGTAATGGAATCAAATTTAATTTAATAGGGGAATGATTAAAAGCAGTTAAAAAATGTATATAGAACAAAAGGAAAACAAAAGAAGACATATTATACACAACAGTGGCGCTAAAAATAAAAATGTGAATGGGGGAGGGGGGGATAATGTGAGGTCACAATAAGGAATGTGTTTCAATCTCCTCATTGAGTCCCCCCGGCGAGAGGGTATTTAATGAATATATCCAATAGGTCTCCTGTTGGCATAGGCGTTTGAAGCGTTCTGCAACAGGGAGGTCTCTGGAGATGGCTTCAATGACCCACACCTTAAGGCCTACAGTTGATTTTTTGTGTACCTTCAAGAAATGAAGGGGAACACTATGTTTGTCATGTCCTTTAATAATAAAACGTCTATGTTCGCCAAAGCGTTGGCGTAGGGTACGTATTGTCCTTCCAACATAAAAGAGGCCACATGGGCAGGTAAGGCAATATACAACATATTCACTTGAGCAGTTGTAAAATTCTTTTATGGTGTACACTTTACCCTTGATGGTAACGTTTTTTTGGCCATGCTCAACGAATGAGCAGGTGAGACATGGTTTTTTCTTGCACTGGTACATACCCACAAGTAGGATTAGGGGATTGGATGGGACAGAGGAAGTGGGAACATTGCAGATTTTACTGCATGCTATTTTGCTCTTAATGTTTTTAGTTTTACGATAAAAAACTTTGGGAACCTGGGAAAGGGACGAACCCAAAAAGGGATCACTGAGCAAAATTGGCCAATGTTTGGCTAGGATATTCTCCATTTGCTTAAAACAATCATGAAATTGGGTGGTGAATCGTGTGGGTTGAGGATCACTGGAAATTCTGGGTTTGGGGGGTGGTTTTGAGGCCTGTTGGATAAAAGCTTTTTGAACCAAAGAAGGTGGATACCCTTTCTCATTGAATTTTGTGAGGAGGAGTTTACCTTGTGTATGGTAATCCTCATCTTTTGTGCAGTTGTGTCGAATTCTATGAAATTGACTTTTAGGAATATTACGGATCCAGCTTGGGTGATGACAACTTTGATAGTGTATGTAGGAGTTCCCAGCGGTGGGTTTAACAAAATTTGTGGCATGGATTTCGGACTCATTGTGAAAGAGCTCCAAGTCTAGGAATACTAATTTGTCGGGATCTTTAACATGAGTAAACGAGAGCCCCAAGGAGTTGTGATTACAATAATTGACGAATGATTCTATGGTCTCTACAGTGCCATCCCAGATAATAACGATGTCGTCGATGTATCGACCAAAATAAATGATATGGGCCGCGAAGGGGTTATTATGTGAAATGTATTGTAGCTCCCAGTAGCCCATAGTGAAGTTGGCATAGCTCGGGGCAAAATTAGCTCCCATAGCTGTACCTCGGGACTGTAAATAAAAAGTATGGTCAAACTCAAATACATTTCACATAATAACCCCTTCGCGGCCCATATCATTTATTTTGGTCGATACATCGACGACATCATTATTATCTGGGATGGCACTGTAGAGACCATAGAATCATTCGTCAATTATTGTAATCACAACTCCTTGGGGCCAGCAAGAGCTTCCTGGGCCCATCCACACTGAAGCCGTGCAGACATCACCAGAGCCGGAGGAAAGGCACACACCTAGTAACGAAACCCCCCCCCCCCCGATGGACTACTACTCAGCGAACCTGTGAGTACACACCTATACTCACATTTTAAGTAGACTGCTGTTTTTAAGATCATTTTTTATTTTTTGAGTTGGCGCCTCCACCCCCTCTTTCTTTTTTGAAATGTAACAGCTCTTTTGTTTTATATGTCACCAATCCAGCAGGACTTTGGCATACACTTTCATTTTATAATTTCACCATTGTAATAACCATACAAACAATATTTATCTTTGACAATCCAGTATAAACAAATTTCATGTTGTGAGTTCTGCCTGTCTGCTGGTTATCTTTTTTACAACTTCCTGGATTGCCTACTTTCAATAGCTAAGGACTATATATCCCATGGTACATTCCTGTCCTGACTCTGCTTCCTGAAACTCCTCCTCGAAGCTCCTCTGTAGTTTAGAAGGCAGACACTGTGAAATGTGTGACACAACAGTGCCTACCACAGAGCATAGTGAATACGTGTCACAGAAGTAAATGTTTAGGGATCTTCATAAACAAAGTGTAGAAACTTGAAGATATTTCATATTAACCACTTCCGGACCGCCCACCGTCATTTTACGTCACTACTTTGAAGAGGAATAACGCTGTTGTGGTAGCCGCTAGCTCCTTCAAAAGCGGGCTTCAAAAGTGGTCTCTATGGTGGATTCGCCACAAGATCACTTATCGTGGTGGGAGAGGGGCCCCCCTACCGCCGCTCTCCAGTGCCCTCCGCCGCTTACCGGAGCCGTCAGAAGCGGCGGAGGCAGTCAGATCCTCCCTAGCCTGACATGGAGACGAGTGAGGAGAAGATGGCCCCCACCTGTTTCCATATCATTGCAGGGCGAAAGTGACATCAAAACGTCACTTCCTAGGAGTAGCCTATAATTAATTATAATGCAATGTAGAAATTAATATATGATTTTACATGTTGACCATAGATGTGCTTTAACAAACCGGGAGGCCAAATGCCTAGCGGTCAGGCAGGAGATGCTGAATTACGAAGTTGACAACAGAATTAAACATTTTTGGCAAGTAAAATGGTTCACATATGTGTATTCCAACTATGTATTTAGCCGTCTGCCTGAAGTTTAGTTTTAATGCTTAAAGAGCACCATACCATAAGAGGATTAGCACAATAATATCAGGGACATATATAATGTACACAAGTTTTAAATCTGACAGTATAACCAAATGAACAGTTGTGTATCTCACCTTCTAAAGTAAATAATAACCCAGCAGCCCTTTTTAAGGAGTTATGTTTGCATTTTTCTCCAAGGACAATTTATTCCAAGAAACTTTATCTCTAGTCAAGGTATAAGTATTATGTTTGATATATTCATGTGCAATTTCTCAAATAATTAATATGCAAATGTTTGCTTTGTAGTAGTTATTTTTCTGTGTTTGAAGAAAATGTAGATAATATTGCCTTTAGATATTTGTCAGGTAGTTAACAGAGTGCCCCTACTGTAAGAAAATGCTCATTGATACTAGTGAAATAAATCCCTGATGGATGCCACGGGGCAATGGGTTTAAACTGTTTAAATGAACATTCTGCTCTAAATTATCATACTGCAAAAGCTGAAATCTTATCCACAGCATGCAGGGTTTTCATGCCCTATCAATTACTGAGTCGTAAAAGTCTCAAAGATAAGTAATTCTTCTTAAATGCGCCCTCTCCAGATTATGATTATGCTAATGCTGGTATTACCTTAGCTTGGTGTGTGAACGCAGCAGACATTACACCAGAAAAATACAAATCTTGTAGAGGGGAAAAAGCAACCTTTAAAAAGCTGGGATTTTTTAAAGCATCACAGAAAATATGCATTGTCTGCCTAAGATAAGTGTGGATTATAATGAAAGAATCTATTAAAAATATAAATCATAACTACACTAGGAGTTACTTAGAATTAAAATTTCTATATTTCAGTTTATTAGCCATTGTACTTTAGAGAAAATATAAAATATGTACATGATACAGAGACAAAAAAAGGTTTGTGGATGTTTAAAGTGGTTGTAAAACCTTTACAACCACTTTAACCTACAGGTAAGCCTAGATTAAGACTTACCTGTAGGTGCTTGAAATATCAATCAGAGCGCCGGAGCCACGATACGCGGAAATAACCCCCAAGGCAACATGTTGACTGCCTGGGCGTTGGAAGAGGACGGCTGCGGGGGCTTCATTCAGAGATGAGTATTACATAATAAGCTTGTATGCCATGCATACTAGCTCATTATGCCTTTGCCCTGCAGGTGCTGTTTTTTTTTTCCATACCTGGGTTTACTTTGTCTTTAAAGTGAACCTGTGTTTTAACCATACTGGGCCCATTCCTTTTTCTGTGTGTGTTACCTTCCTTTTGCTTTCCTGTTACAACCTTTGGTGTTGGAGCAAATTGGCTCACTCCCCTTCCTCCACAAAACAGCACTGGGTGATTGGTAACTGGCTACTCAGATACCAGCGCATTACATAAGGAGTAGGGAAAAAGTCCTCACCCCTGTGCAAGCTTTGATTATGATTGTGTTGAGGGTTAAAGGGTCAATTTACTTTTAGAGAAGACCTTCCATACATAGGGGTCAATTCACAAAGAGAAACGTTATTGGTTTTCTTCAGTTGTTAAATTAGCAAATATGGTATTCATGAAAGCTATAATCGTTATTCAACATAGTCGTTATGGTTTTCAACTGACTCTTTATCCAATCGTTATGCTAACTACTCAAGAGTTATTTTAACGTCCCAAATCGTAATAATAATAACGTCTAAGATCGTTAAATAATGCTGGAGAGATGCATTCTGGGAGCAGAAGGGGAGGAGAACAGCTGCATGTGGAAAAGAGCAGATACAGAGAGAGAGAGAGAGAGAGAGAGAGAGAGAGAGAGAGAGAGAGAGAGAGACAAGCAATACACACGTGGAGATTGAGCATGTGATGTGCAAAACTTCTAGTGTGTGTTTTTCTAAAGCCATGTGTATTTCCTCATACAGAGAATAAATCATGGGAGATGATAATCGGAATTTAGATATCACCTGGGTTTCAGAAAAGTCATCCAAAATAGTACGTGAACGGAATACACGTTTATAAATCTGAACATTCTAACGTGTTCTTCTTCGCCTCTGGATAGTTTTAAGTTCAAATAGAGCATGGTTCCATCTTGCCCAACACTACTAAAAACTTCACTACACTACAAAAATCGCCAAAAGCTTCCTCTAACAACAAAATATCGCCTGGGAAATGTCATAACGAAAAAATCTTTGTGAATTGCACTTCTGTACATATTTAACAATTTGACTCTTTAAAATAACGATTTGACTCTTTAAAATAACGATTGAATCTTTAAATAAGGATCCACACCTTAAAATATCGGTTTTGTGTAGTGAAACGTTATTTAATGATTTTTCAAACCGTTAAATCGTTTAGTGAATTGAACTAGCTTCAATAACGTGCAAAATCGTTAAAATAACACCCGCAATCTGAAAATAAAGCTTTGTGAATTGACCCCATAGTACAATGTCATAAAAGTCCAAGAGCCTGCAAGCATTGACCACATTGACCACATTGACCACCAAGAATATCCTTGTTCTTTCAGGATGTCATTTTGGAAGAAGATGGCCGAGAAGAGATTTAAGCCGGACATACAGTAGATAAATCAAATTCAGCAAGTTTATTTTGATCCATCTATTGGTTTTCCCCCATTCATCATTAGATTGATCAGTAGATCCACTCGTTGCAAAAAGAACTGTTGGTATATATTCATTCAGTCAGTGTATACAGCCAATCAGCTGCATACAATCAGGAGTCTCACTGTCAAAGAATTATATCAGGAAGAATTCCTTCATCCACCTCAAATGTGAGGATGGGTATATCCATTTGTTCTGCTCATCCAGCTAGCTGAGCAAAATAAATAAATAATTAAGACAAACTGTTCCAGCTATGGTCAGTTTTATGCTAATCAATTACTGCTCGCCATTGTGAGCAATATGATGTTTACAGGCTTCTGGGCTCCTAGTGCACTGCACAGATTATGGTTCATTTAAAAGTAAGCTTACCCTTTAACCACTTAAGGACCCCCGCACGCCTATGTACATCCACAACATGGCTCGTACAGGCACAAGGCTGTATATATACGGCCTCGCCTTTGTGCGGTTCGGGGGTCCCATCGGGACCCCCTCCGCGGCGTGCGGCGGTTCCCCTGGCTCTGGAAACGATCGCCGACGAGCGGGCTGATGTCCGTGTTTTCCGCCCCCCCCCCCGCGATCGCGATTGGAGCGCTCCACCTTCGTGTCAGTTCCTCCTCCTGTGTTTACACAGGAAGGAGAAAATGATGTCACCTCTCATCACATCGCTGTTTCCCACCGCTGCTGATGAGAGAAGACATCCACAGTAAGTGTGCACCAACACAACACTGACACACACACACATAGGCACATTACCCCCTTGTGATCACCCCCCCCCCCACCCCCCTGTCACAGTGTCACTGAATGCAGTGATCTAATCACTGCATTTAGTGTCAGTGTGACAGGCAGTGTAAAAGTCAGTTAGTGTTAGGTTCAGGATAGCCCCCCCACCCCGCCCTAATAAAGTTTTAACCCCCTGATCACTGCTCTAGTTAACCCTTTCACTCCCTATTGCCAGCATCACTAAGTGATCATTTTTCTGATCGCTGTATTAGTGTCGCTGTTCCCGCTAGGTAGCTATTTTTTTTATTGCAATTTTTTTTTTTTTACTAAAGACATGTGGCTGAATTAATTTTGGCCTAAATGTTTTACTAAAATTTAGTTTATTTGATTTTTTTTATAACAAAAAGTAAAAAAAAAGGATTTTTAATAAACAGCTTACCTGTAAAATCCTTTTCTTGAAGTACATCACGGGACACAGAGCGCATAGCCATTACATATGGGTTATATGGGTACCTTCAGGTGATGGACACTGGTGTAATCAATTTCACAGGAAGTTTCCTCCCTATATAACCCCCTCCCACTGGGAGTGCTTCAGTTTTGTAGCAAGCAATTCCTCCGAGGTTACACAATGTTCCCCAAAAGAGGGGTGGGAGCTCTGTGTCCCGTGATGTACTTCAAGAAAAGGATTTTACAGGTAAGCTGTTTATTAAAAATCCTTTTTTCTTTATCGTACATCACGGGACACAGAGCGCATAGCCATTACATATGGGATGTCCCAAAGCAATGCTCTATGAAGGGAGGGAGACCATAAGGCCAAAAATAGTCAAACAAAAAAATTATCAGGAAGTAAAGTAGCTCCACCAACAGAGAAAAGGGGGCGCGACCCGGACCAGAGGATTCTATACTGCTGCCCGTAGGACCGCCTGCCCAAATGCTGCGTCCGTACCCTTTGCAACGTCCAACTTATAAAATTTAGTAAACGTATGTACGGAAGACCAGTTTGCCGCCTTGCAAACCTGTGCCATAGAGATCTGATGGTGTGCCGCCCAGGAGGCACTCATGGCCCTCGTAGAATGGGCTTTAACTGATAAGGGAGGTGGAACGCGCTTCAGACCATATGCCTGAAAAATCAGCTGCTTAATCCACCTAGCCAAGGAAGACTTGGCAGCCGGCTGACCCTTCTTGGGGCCATCCGGAAGAACAAAAAGCACATCTGTTTTCCGAATCTTCTCTGTAGCCTTGAGATAGACCCTCATGGCTCGAACCACGTCCAAAGTATGAAGCAGTCTTTCCTCTCTGGACTGGGGAGTAGGAAAGAAGGATGGTAGGACTAGGTCCTGATTCAAGTGAAAACTGGATATGACCTTAGGAAGGAAAGAAGGTTGAGGCCGCAGAACCACTCTGTCCTTATGCAGAATAAGGTATGGCTCCCTGCATGACAAGGCTGCCAGCTCGGAAACCCTTCTGGCCGAAGCCATAGCCACCAAGAAAACCAACTTTCGGGTTAGTAGCACAAGAGGGATTTCTGTCAGAGGTTCAAACGGCTGCCTTTGTAAAGCTGACAAGACCAGATTTAAATTCCAGGGGCAGAGGGGAGCTCTAATAGGGGGATTCACATGCAAGACCCCCTTGGCCAAGGGTCTTTGAAACCATATCGATAAAGCCGACACCTGCCCCTTTAGAGTACTAAGAGCCAACCCTTTGTCAACGCCAACCTGGAGGAATCGCAAGATCCTGTCAATAAAAAAAACTTTTGACGATGCCATTTTTGAGACTCGCACCACTCCACATAGGTCCTCCAGACTCTGTAATAAATATTTCTAGAGACTGGTTTCCTAGCCTGAATCAACGTAGATATGACCTGAGCTGAGAGGCCTCTGCCCTTAAGAATTAGGGATTCAGCCGCCAAGCCGTCAAATTTAGCTGCTGTGAAGCAGGGTGGCAGATTGGGCCCTGAGACAGCCGATCTGGGCGCAGGGGGAGCGGCCACGGCGCCCCTACTGACATCCTCACGATGAGTGCGTACCAAGCCCTCCTGGGCCAGGCTGGGGCCACCAGGATCACAGGCCTGCGCTCCACCCTGATCCTCCGTAGAAGGCAGGGAATCATCTGCAGTGGAGGGAACGCATACAGGAGAGAAAACTGGTGCCAGGGGCAAACCAACGCATCGGTCCCGTAGGCCGAGGGATCCCTGCCTCGGGATATGAATTTGTCCAACTTTTTGTTGGATCTCGTTGCCATAATGTCCACATCTGGAACTCCGAATCTTTGGCAAATCTCTTGGAATACCTGGGGGTGAAGAGACCACTCCCCCGGGAGCAACTGTTGACGCCTCAAAAAATCTGCTTGAGAATTGTCTATCCCTGGGATGAACACCGCCGAGATGCAGGGTACATGGGCTTCGGCCCATGAGAAAATCAGGTTTACTTCCCTTTGGGCCGCTAGGCTCCTCGTGCCCCCCTGGTGGTTTATGTATGCCACCGCAGTGGCATTGTCGGACTGTATCCTTACTGGCAGACCCTGAAGGGGGAGAGTCCAGGCGATCAGGGCCAGCCGAGCAGCTCTGATCTCTAGGATATTGATGGGAAGCAGTTTTTCTGCCTCCGACCACTGCCCTTGCTGGGTTTGTCCTTCTAGAACTGCCCCCCAACCTGACAGGCTGGCATCCGTGGCTACTATCTTCCACGTGATGGGGCAAAAGGATTTCCCCTTTGACAAATTTTGAGGGACCAGCCACCAGAACAGGCTGCGCCGGACTCCTGGGGAGAGCACTAACGGACGATCTAACGCCTGAATGGACTTGTTCCAAGCAGAGAGAATGGCTGCCTGGAGATATCTGGTATGGATCTGGGCGTAGGGCACTGCCTCGAAGGCGGCCACCATCTTCCCCAGCAGTTGCATACATAGGCGAATAGCCGGCCTCTTCTTGCCTAAGATCACTTGAACTGCTTGAGTTATTGATCTGACCTTTGCTTGAGGTAAAAATATCCTCTGGCAGTCTGTATCTAGCCGAAGGCCTAGATATTCCAACTGCTTTGTGGGTTTCAATATCGATTTTTCTTGGTTCACAATCCACCCGAATTCCTCTAGATGCCGAACTGTGCGAACTACTGCATGATTGAGGCTGGAAGCTGAGCTGTCGATAACCAGAAGATCGTCCAGGTATGCCAGGACCAAAATGCCTTCTGTCCTTAGGACGGCTAGCACCGGGGCTAACATCTTTGTGAATACCCGCGGAGCTGTTGCCAACCCGAAAGGGAGGGCTACGAACTGGTAATGACGGTGATCTATCATAAAAAAGAAGAAACTTGTGATGTGCCGGGTAGATCGGCACGTGCAGATACGCATCCTTTATGTCTATAGATGCTAGAAAGTCGTCTTGATGTAGGCTGGCTGCCACCGAACGTATGGACTCCATACGAAAGGTCTGAATCTTTAGAAAGCGATTTAGGCGTTTGAGGTCTAAGATAGGCCCGACGTCGCCATTGGGCTTTGGTATTATGAAAAGGTTGGAGTAGAATCCCAGACCCCATTCCTGGGTTGGTACTTCTACAATTACTCCTTGGAGCAAGAGACGATCCAATGCTTTTACAAGAGAGGCCCTCTTTAATGGGTCGCTTGGAAGACTTGACCCCTGAAAATGAGGAGGGGGGACTTCCCGAAACTCTAGCTTGTAGCCCGTGGCTACCACGGATAGTACCCAAGAGTCGGGAATTCTGGCCTCCCACACTTCGGAGAAAAACCGAAGCCTTCCCCCCACCCAAGAGAGGGGGGGCGCCCCTTCATGAATCTGACTTGATGACTGGTTTAACCGGCTTGCGAGACCATGGCCTCTTGCCTGCCGTGGCTTGTCCTTGTGGGCGGCTATTAAATGCTGAACGCCCGGGAGGCCGTCGATACTGACGGGAAGTTGAAGGGGCTGAGCCTGCGAAGGCCTGTCGCTTAAACGCGGGCCCACGCGATCTTTTCTTGACAGGCAAGAAAGAACTTTTACCACTTGATATGGTCTGGATATATTTATCTAGGTCTTCACCGAATAGTCTCCCACCATGAAAGGGAAATCCTGCTAAAAGCTGTTTGCAGGGTGCCTCTGCTGACCAGTTCTTCAGCCACAAAAGGCGACGCATATGAACCAACAGCAGAGATAAACGGGACGCCTGTTGAATGGAGTCCTTAATGGCATCTACTGCAAAGCAGAGAGCCCTTGGGAGGTCAGCCAATTCACGAGCTTGCTGAGCCGGTATGTCCCTTAATATCTGTTTAGTCTGATCCTTTAAAGCCTGACAAACGCCAATGGCTGCCACCGCTGGCTGAACCACGGCACCTACTGTGGTAAAAGAAGCCTTCAGTAGGGTCTCCAACTTTTTGTCGACTGGATCTTTAAACATCTGGACATTTTCACCCGGACAGGTCAGGGACTTATTTACGCAGGAAATGGCTGCGTCCACGGTAGGGAGTGCCTATTTCTTTGCAAATTCCTCTTCCATAGGATAGAGAATAGTGAACCTTTTAGGAGGAATAAAAATCCTATCAGGTCGAGCCCAATCCTGAAAAATCACGCTCTCCAGAAGGGGGTGAACCGGAAAAGACGCACCACTCAACGGTGCCTTCAAGGAACCTAAAGAGGATACCGCGGGGGCTAATTGTTCTGACACTGGAAGTTTAAAAGCAGTGCAAACCATATCTGTCAGAGACTGGATCCACAGGCTCTCCGCTTGAGAAGCCGAAAAAATTTCATCTACAGTGGAACCCTCAATGTCTGAACCGTCGGGACTCGGGTCCGCTTGATCCCCCTGTGGGTCCAATTCCTCCGAAGAGAGGACCTCTGCATCTGAAAACACCAATCTAGGTGACGGGGATCTAGCCCGCTTGCCACCTGGCAAAGAGCGGGCAATTAAAGCAGTTAACCTTTCCTCTAGCCCACCCAGGGTGGTCGCTAGCATTTCTTCCGTAACGTAAACGGGAATGGGTTGATTGGGGGCCGCCTCTGCCCCTAGCACCCTCAATGGCTCCTGCAACATGCTGTTCGGTGGTCTATCTGGTGAGGGTGGGACCGCTAGAGCCTGGCCCAAATCCTCTGACCCCGATGGAGACCCCTTTAGTTTTTTGGTACCTTTTGCAGCCTTAGCTGGTCCTGATCCCTTGGGAGCCATTGCACAACCTTGAGACACCCCTACAGCCAACACCCCACTGCTGTAGCTAGAAGTGAACTATTAATAAGAACAGGCTATGGTAAAAGTTTTCCAAATTTTCATACGCCTGAGAAGGCGGCAATACCGAGGAAGTCCTGTGAGTATTGCCACACCAATGCCCGTTAGCTGGAGCCCAAGGTTGCACCGACTCAGATACTGCCAGATCTAAGGCTGAGTCCCTTTAAGAAAAAAAACTTTTTTTTTTCTGGTCAGTATGGAGCCAAGGCCAGACCTGAAGATCCACAAACCCCCACTGGGTGTCACTGTATAGCCAGAGATGGCTCAGCTGCGCGCTCTGTGTCCTCAGCCTCCTCTGCTTTCAGGAGGGAATGACCAGCCAGGAAATGCTTTGCTGCTTTAACTGAGACCTGACGCTGCTGGCCCGCCCCCCCCACGCACGCTGACGCTGTAAAAGGCGGCGCGCGCGCCCCCCCCCCACGCTGAAACCAACATGGAGGAAGCAGAAAGCAGAGGAGAAGCCTGGACCAGCGCTAGCAACCCAACAGACACCAGGCAAGACACTAATCTTATTGTAGTGCACACATAGAGGAAGCTGTCCCCATAGGCTTCCTAAGAAACAGGAGTTTTGCCAGCATTTCCTCCTTATAGCACGTGGGGCTGCAGTATCATGCTAACAGGCAGATCTGGGGGGAGTAGTAAATACATATCTTTAAAAGCATACATATACCTACATGTTATCTGGGTAAACATTAGTACATCCCATCCTGCCTCAAAAGACATAGTGGAGATAGTGGCTGATGCACAAGCATACCATTAGCCGACCCAGAACCCCCAGGGGGGATACCAACTGTCGAACCAAGTCCCGCAGGTTCCCTCTTACCTGCTCCACGCCGCAGGGTATTGCAAAATGCAAGAGGCCCAAACTTCCCCCATCTCCGTGGGTATTGTCTTGGACCTTCAGGGTCCGGGGGCCTGTGTTAAGGAACCCACACCCCTGGACCTATATAGCATCCTGGCATCAGTAGCGTTTAGTTCTTGGAAGAGACTAAGGCACTGGAGCCCAGAATCCAGCCCTCCAAGGAGAGGCATTATAGGCAAAACCCCACTCCAGCAGGGCCCGGGTACCGTACACCTTGGCTTTGAAGCACTTCGGACGGATCCGGCTAGCTATCCTGGGTCCCGAGACCTCCGAGGGACAGCTAGACGTGACCAACACCTAAGACACTGGCGAAAAAAACTGAAGCACTCCCAGTGGGAGGGGGTTATATAGGGAGGAAACTTCCTGTGAAATTGATTACACCAGTGTCCATCACCTGAAGGTACCCATATAACCCATATGTAATGGCTATGCGCTCTGTGTCCCGTGATGTACGATAAAGAAAATAGTGATTTTTTTCAAAATTGTCGCTCTATTTTAGTTTATAGCGCAAAAAATAAAAATCGCAGAGGCGATCAAATACCACCAAAAGAAAGCTCTATTTGTGGGAAGAAAAGGACGGAAATTTTGTTTGGGAGCCACGTCGCACGACCGCGCAATTGTCTGTTAAAGCGACGCAGCGCCGAATTGTAAAAAACACCTTGGGTCATTTAGCAGCATATGTGTCCGGGTCTTAAGTGGTTAAACTGGGCTTCACCTCATTACTTCCTCCTAGAGTAGCATGGTAATGAGAAATAAGCACAAGATTCTGCAGGGACTGGCTTCAATGTAATCTATTACGTTACTCTGCAAAGGTTCACTTTAAAGATGAATTCCATGCAGACATTACATAGGTGAAAGACATACATGGGAGCAGTTCAACCTAAGAAAGCATGTTCTTGGCACCCAGTTCTGAGATTTACACACCTCTGTCTGTCTAGCAGGGCAGAATTTTTCTCTGCGGTAGTTGTGTAACACCTACAGGTTTTGTGCTTGCCTCAGCCTGTGATTGGGCAGTGAAAGGAGAAGCAGCGCACTGATGAGCTCATCTCTGTCACTTTGTGCTGCTGCTCCCAATCGTAGTTCTGCTGTACAGGAGCAATGCTAGAAACTGATAACAGCAAAAATTACAACGTTACACTTAAAAAAAACATAAATCTTCTTCAGGTAGTGCAAACACTGACAAAGTTCATTTTAAACATCTCTCTATGGATAAATACCTGCCGATCCTGCCAATCAATCCACCTAACTCCTACAGGCTGACAACACTTTCTGGACTGCAAAAAAAATCACTTTATATGCACATATTGTGCATAACTGAAGAGTGCTTTGCTCCGCTGGCAAAACTAACAAGTATACCCATTGTGTGGCCTACTTTTCACATGAGCTGCCCACATTGCTAATGGCAAATATAAACCTAAAAGTGTCCTGCATCTGGCAGAAGTGATCAGGAAATCGTCACTCCCAGAAACCTGCAGGATCTTCAGCTGGTGGTTTCTCTTCACCACTTCAGTTCAGCAGCATGGGCAGAAGAAGATGTAAGTATTAAAGGTCTTTTTGCAGGGGGTACATCATTGCATAGTTTTACTTTATCACTTTAAAATATGTTATAATGAAAAGTAGACAAATAGGCAAATCTGTCTGGCTTCTTTTACTGGGTCACTGATGATGTAACTGCCACATGCGGGTATAGGAGCTACATTGTCCTAGCACTTGGCCAAACTTTCAGCTTCCTATAGATGGCAAAAGTGTATGCTAAACTACACATGTGCCACAGTCGGTATATAATTAAAAAAAATTCCTAGCAGGAATAAAAAAAGGTCTCTAAGACTCAAGACTTCACACACACACAACAGCAAGATGTTAATACATCTATCTTCTATATTACATATCAGCACCCAATACTCCAGGGGCCTCTGAAGAGCCCCAACATTTAGCCCTGGGGCACATTGGTACGATTTGACATGTGATTAGACATGTGAAATTGGTGGCATTTTCTGGCAATTGCACCATCCTAATCGGTGTGACACTGCATCTGCGGTGCTGCACCGATTTAATAAAGTCGTTCCTGTACTGCTTTTTGTGATTTCGGGAGATCTGTGCAGGAACCTGCACAGATGTCTCTGAAATCGGAGGAAATTGGGACTGACAAGCGGGAGTGAAATCATTCCTGCAGCCCAGTGTGAACTTGGGCTAACGACTGGAAAACTGTTGCCTAGACTGACAAATTGAAATTTCTTCCACAACAAGCAGTTACTAGTATCAGAATTTTGGATACATTGTAAGCTCCATGAGTAGGGCCCTCTTATTCCTTCTGTATTGCACTATATTACAATTGTCCTTTCCCCCTTTATATTGTAAAAGGCTGTGTAAACTGTTGGAGTTATCTAAATCCTGTATAATAATAATGGGAATTAGGGTTGTCCCGATACCACTTTTTTAGGACCGAGTACAAGTACCGATACTTTTTTTCATGTACTCGCCAATACCGATACTTTTTTTAAATGTGTCCCCAAATGCAGCCATGTCCCCCCACATATATTGCAGCCATGTCCCCCCACATATATTGTAGCCATGTCCCCCCACATATATTGCAGCCATGTCCCCCCACATATATTGCAGCCATGTCCCCCCACATATATTGCAGCCATTTCCCCCCCACAGATGCAGCCATGCATGTCCCCCACATATTGCAGCCATGTCCTGTCCCCCACATATTGCAGCCATGTCCTGTCCCCCATACCTGTAGTAGCTGCTGCCGGGTTAATCCCCGTGCAATACAGTGGGCATCACAAGCTTTCGTTTGTATACTTCTAATGCTCACCTCGCCGTGTATAGACACGCCCCTCTCGGGATTGGACGGATCCGTCCAATCCCGAACAAGGGGGAGTGTCTATACACGGATCCGTGCATAGACACTCCCCCTTGCTCGAGATTGGACGGATCCGTCCAATCCCGAGAACGGGCGTGTCTATACATGGCGAGGCGCGCATTACAAGTATACAAACGAAAGCTTGTAATGCGCGATGTATTGCATGGGGACTAACATGACTAGCGGTATGCGGTGGCGGCTTTGCGGCTGCGGGGGGGGGGGGGGGGAGTATTCTATTTAGGTATCGGGGGTATTTGGGGGAGTACAAGTACTCCCGCAAATACTCGGTATCGGTTTTGGGACAACCCTAATGGGAATAGTGTGAAATTGGAAGTCTGCAGTGTGAATGTGTGGTGGAATCTATGCAAGGCTATCAAGAAAGCATATAGCATAAAGGAAAAGACAAGGGGGTTGATTTACTAAAGGCAAATAGACTATGCACTTTGCAAAGTGCAGTTGCACTCTGTAGGTGCAATTGCTCCAGTGCTTAGTAAATGAGCAGCAGCTCTGCTGACTTACATCATCTAATCATGTGCAAGAAAAAAAAACTTTTTTTTCCTTGCATGTGATTAGGTATTCTTTGCAAACGGAAGCTTTACCTCATTTACTAAGCTCTGGAGCAACTACACTTTGAAGTAGACAGTCTATTTGCCCTTAGTAAATCAACCCCATGGTCTCTTCTTCCAAAAAAAACTTTGACAGAATTTTTTTGTTTATTTCTACTATAAACTCAGTACCACTGAATCTTACTTATTAGGTTCTCAGAATCTCCTTCAGCTGGAACAGTACCACAAATGATTTAAGAAGTATATAAAGCAAAATCTGGGTATCTATAGATCAGAAAGCCCAACTTTTGTTGTGTATAATTTATTTTTAGGTATTCAGAGGAAACACGTGCAACAATTTATAGCAGCAAACAATATAATACCAAAGGGTTTATGAAAAATAGCAGTGTTTTCAGGAGGCACATTTTACATTTGGAAGTTGTAAATGCTATTGATGCAATATATTTTTATTACAGCATTTGACACTTTTCATCATAATAGCCTGGTACAGAAGTCCCTAAAACAAATATCTGGGAAGATAATACTTGAGCAAAGATTTTGTTAAAAGGCCAAAGACAAAGTAAACAAAAACAGGTTCAAAATGGGCTAGTTAAGAGTGGTCGACTACAGAGTTTAAAGGTTTTCTATCCGTCTGGACTGGAGGATGAAATGTATTATTTGTAAACTTCATAAGAAAAGTGACATACAGTATTACAGAAGCACTGTGACAAAATGGCAAGATAAGCAGCTAAATAGCAAATAAATCGTGATATTAAAAAATATACGTTTAACCCAAGCCAATACAACAACAGTAGCCCCTATGCTAATGACTAGAGCTGCAGGACTTGGAAATACTATTTAACAATAAGCCTGTTTAACAATAAGCATTGTGCTGCCACTTAAAGTGGTTGTAAACACCATCTTCATGAATTTTTAAAGATATGCAACTTTTTACACTTTGTGACACCAACGATGGCTAACTATTCCTCCCACTGACACCTATGATTGGTCACATACATATCCAAATCACATTATCTTTGCTTCTGTTTTTAAATCCAAGCACCTGTCACAGCCCTTGTGAATGTCTCCAGTCCATGGCAGCGTCGTCGGGCCGGAGCTCGGGATGCGGAGTCGTGACATCCCTGACTCTCCTCTCACGTGTACACGTCCCCATAAATTACAGTAGCATGGGTTAGCAGCATGCACAGCTTGGGAATTGTGCACGTGTGTCACTCCCAATGTGCTCACGTGGACCGGTCAACTTGCGCATTTCAAAGCTACCCTACTCCAGGAATTCCAATATATCAGAGCGCTGGGTAGCTTTGGCGAGGAACAACCAATCATAGGGGAGCCGGAAGAGGTAGGGGGAGTGATCTAAGTGAATGTGCTGTGCACGGCTGCGAGACACACGCCCCCTGTTCGTACATGATTATTACATTTTTTAGATCTGTTGTTTTTTTTTCAGTGTAGGAAAACAGGGAGGATTTTAAATGACTGGCTGCTCTTTGACTGGTCAGAGGGAAAGATGATTTATTTTGCTTTACAGTGTGAGGTAGTCTGGTCAGAATTTATCTGCTGAAACTGGTCCGACGGACCGTTTCAGCAGACATCTCCGATCGTGTGTACGGGCTAGCGGACATGTTTTCCCAGCGGACAAATTTCAAAGCATACATTAACCAGCGGACAGAAATCTCTGCGCATGCGTCGAATGGATTCGACGCATGCGTGGAAGTATTTTACTTCCTGGAGTGGAGACGTGGCGGCGTCAATGTCACCGCCACGTCACCGCGTCCTTAGCCCGAGGGAATTTTAAGCAGTCATGTCTCATCGTGTGTACGCGGCCTAAGAGACAGCTGAACAAATAACATCTTTAAAAATTGGGAATAGAAAATGTAATGCTAATATAATATTTCATCTGTAGCAATCACTTGCAAGGTCTAGAATTTGAGGCTTCAGCTTTGGGCTATTTATTTTAAGGAAGACATGATTTTTTGGAAGATCCAAAGGCAGGAAGCTAAACTGATCAAATGGATGGAAAACATTTTGAATTTATTCCATTCTTCACTGTAAATATAATGATGAATTTTGTTTACCGATGAACCTAAAGACAGACAGTGGCATACCAATGGGGGAGCGGTACAATGTACAACTCGCCGTGAGTGCAGAGGTGACAGCGAGGTGGGCTCAGGCAGCACAGCGGTGCTGTGACAGGGCAGGGAGATGCAAGCTGTGACAGGATGCTGGCGCAGGAAGGGACAGAGCTGGGGGGGTGTGTAACATGCAGGGGTCCAGAGCTGGGGGGAAGCTGTGTAACATTCAGGCATCCAGGGCTGTGTAACATGCAGGGGTCCAGAGCTGTGGGGCATGCTGTGTAACATGCAGGGGTCCAGAGCTGGGAGGAAGCTGTGTAACATTCAGGCATCCAGGGCTGTGGGGGCTGTGTAACATGCAGGGGTCCAGACTTGGGGGAGGCTGTGTAACATGCAGGGGTCCAGAGATGTGGGGGGCTGTGTAAAATGCAGGAATCCAGAGCTGTGGGGGGGGGGACGACTGTGTAACATGCAGGAGTCCAAATCTGTGGGGGGTAGCTGTGTAACGCCTCGTACACACAATAGGTTAAACAGAGGACAATGGTCAACCAATCGTGTGTGGGCCCCATAGGTTATATCTATCGGTTAAAAAAAAAAAAACTTGCTTTAAGGCCGCATACACACGATAGGTTAAACCTATTAGAACAGTCTGATGGACCGTTTTCATCGCACCAAAGCGATCGTGTGTGGGCGCCATCGGTTAGTTATCAATCGGTTAAAAAAAAGCCAACTTGTTTTAAATTTAACCGATGGATTCCTAACCGATAGGTCAAAACCGATCGTTAGTAGGCACGACCATCGGTTAAAAATCCGAGCATTCTCAGAATCAAGTCGACGCATGCTTGGAAGCATTGAACTTTATTTTTTTCAGCACGTCCTTGTGTTTTACGTCACCGCGTTCTGACCCGATTGTTTTTTTTAACCGATGGTGTGTAGGCGTGACGGACCATCAGTCAGCTTCATCGGTTAACCGATGGAAACGGTCCATCAGACCGTTCTCATCGGATGGACTGATCGTGTGTATGCTGCTTAAATTTAACCGATGGATTCCTAATTGATAGGTCAAAACCGATCGTTAGTAGGGACGACCATCGGTTAAAAATCCATGCATGCTCAGAATCAAGTCAACGCATGCTTAGAAGCATTGAACTTCATTTTTTTCAGCACGTCGTCGTGTTTTACATCACCGCGTTCTGACACAATCAGTTATTTAACCGATGGTGTGTGGGCGCGACGGACCATCAGTCAGCTTCATCGGTTCCTTCAGACCGTTCTCATCGGATGGACTAATCGTGTCTACGTGGCTTAACATGCAGGGATCCAGAGCTGTGGGGGGGTTGTGGAATGTGCAGGGGTTCAGAGCTGTGGGGGGCTGTGTAATGTACAGAGGTCCAGAGCAGTGGGGGGGACTGTGCAATGTAAAGGGGCCCAGTTGTGCAATTGTGGAGAGGGGGTACACAGCAGTGACAAAGATATTGGGGGTGCAGAGGTATGCAGGGGGCACAGTGGGATGTTTTTACAATGCCCCTGAAGACAGACCTGGTGATCTGGCTATTCCAAACAACAGGGCTACCTGTTGCTTCCTGGCCACACTAAGCACAGAATCAAATCTGCGATAGCATAGTCAGATTACTCCCTTTCTATTTCCCATTAATAGAGCATCTGTGCTTTTGGAGAAAACAGTGAAGCAGACTGAGTTAGGTGGGTCTACTCATTGCTGAATTTAGCTTTTTTTCAATTCAACGCCATTGGAAGCAGCCAATCGTTATTTGAATTTTTTGCCTTTCCTTCACTCTCAAAGGTTGGGGAGGTAGAGAAGATGTGGCAGTCATGTGACCACAACTAAAACAAAAGAAAACTGCTATTTTGGAGGGTGTTTGAAAGAATATTTTAAACTGGCATACCTAAGGAAGTTCTTGTGATTGCCAATATGCCTTTTTTTTTTGCGTAGGTTTTAGATCTACTCTAACATCAAAGGTTAGAAATAAGTATATAGAATAAACATCTACCATAGCTTAATTAACATGTTTAACTGTACAAAAAACAAGGCGGCATCCTTTGCATATGAAAAAATTCCGTACCATCAGTTTAGAAAGGTGTTTTATAAAGTGGTACACACAATAGAAAATATCACACATATAAAATCAACACATATTGGAGTTAATGTATGATAAATTTGAGGCATGCCATGGTAATGGGGAGTCTCTATGTTGCTGTTATTACAGAACTATAGCAAGCCATGTTTACTGCCCTGTTGCCAACTATTGACTGACCTCAGCATTCCTCATGCACAGAAAAAAGTCAGTGTGGAAAAGCAGCCACAGACTACTAAATACATAATCACATGATTATAGGGAGAGAAATAAACAATGCATGGTAACATAGTGCCAACAAGTAATACAGAGTAAAATGAGTAAAAAAGAGCATAAGAGAATGGAAAGGAAAGAGATTCAGTTACAGTCTCACTGACTAAACACATCATGGTGGGTGGTGAATAAGACAGATATGAATAGGTAAAGGTCAGGATTACATCTATCTGTGTCTCCTTTTTTTTTAGTGCATTTTTTAACGTGTGTTGTAATATATTTACATGCTTTTTCATTATTCTATTGGACATCACAATTCATGAAAATGCATAGAAAAGCAGATATGCCTATTTTTTCAAACCATGCACTGCAGATGTCTGAACAGCATCAGTGAATACAACTGCTTTTAATGACATATGTTTTCTTTTACTTTACAGTGCACGCATTAAACTGCAAAGGTATACTTGGGGGACTAAGATGACGCATTCATTTGGGAAGGAATTGTCCATCTTTTGAGGCTTAAGTGGACCAAAAATCTTTTGTAATGTGATTTTTTTTTATTAACTTTCTCTGATCTATAGGCAGTGACACTAAAGCCCTGTACACACAATCGGTTTGTCCAATGAAAAAAGACCGATGGACTGTTTTCATCAGACAAACCGATCGTGTGTGGGCCCCATCGGTTTGTTTTCCATCGGTGAAAAAAATAGAACATGTTTTAAATTTTTCCTATAAATAAAAAGACGATAGAAAAAAAAACCGATCGTCTGTGTGAAAGTCCATCGGTCAAATAATCCACGCATGCTCAGAATCAAGTCGACGAACGCTCGGAAGCATTGAACTTAATTTTTTTTTAGCATGTTGTAGTGTTGTACGTCACTGCATTTTGGCACGTTTGGATCTTTGACTGATGGTATGTAGGCAAGACTGATGAAAGTCAGCTTCATCGGATATCAGATGAAAAAATCCATCGGATTAGATTCCATCAGATATCCGATCGTGTGTATGAGGCTTAAGATTGGATTTACACTGTTCTGTGTGCATGCAACACATATAGTAGTGTGCAGCTTCGAGGTGTGAATGGGCCCATAGAGTTTCCTATTGTCTTTCACACTAAACACTACTGCATAGGTGTGAAGCAGCCACACAGGAAGTATGAGTATTAACATGCATTTTCAGACAGCAAAATGCAAGAGTATTAAAATGAACAAATGTAACGCGGCCCTAAAACCAGAATGTATGTAGTATTATTTATATGTGATATAGTCCTAAAGGCTGAACGTAAAAAACCAACTTGTTCTTTGCGCATGCAAGGCTCCCTTTCCAGATAAACATATTTAATTTGCTACAGCATTTACCTTGCAGGTATAGGGAGACATTGAATTGGCCCAAGCTGTCACATGGTGGCAAGGCGAGGGTTTTTGCCCCTCTAAGTTCCATTTAGAGGGACTCTGACCTTACATAAGCTTAATTTCCTTGCATCCACCCAGCTAAACAAAGGCAAAGTGAGGGTATGTTGTTGTGGAGGGGGGCCATTAAAGCAAAGCACTGATTTCATGCTTCAGTCAGACAGCACTTCTGTCTTCTATACTGCCAACCTGCGCTCCTCCAAAACTCCATGGACCTTTGAAGATCATCAAGATAAAGGCTGGAAAACTGTTGCAAAGTCTGACAAATTGCAATTTCTGCTGCAATAGGCAGATCCTATGGTCATAATGATGTGGAGTAGGAGGTCTACAGCATGAATGTGTTGTAGGACAATGTTAGGCCATCAAAACAGCAGATAACAAAGGAAAGAAATGTTCTTGCCACTTGAAAAATGTGGACCATGAAGAATTCAGTCTGTTCAGAAAGCAATACAAGGCCCTACCTAGCACTTGCTGGGTGTGCATAATAAATGTGGTTGTGAATGTAAGTAGTTCATAATGTTATTGTAAATGTAAGAGTATTATTTTCTTGAAATAGCACAACACTTCCATCAGGAAGGCTCTGTGAAGATTTCATATATTTGCAGACATTCTATAAAGTCTAAAAGGGTCACTGTCTTGACAGATGCAGGGAAAAAGCACATTTATTAAAATGGCTTTGCAATTGCTGGACGGCTCTTCTGAAAGTGCAATGCAGAAAACGGCTTTTGCTTTGAAATTGCCTATCTTACTTTAGGAAATGTGTTTAGATTTAAAATCACTACTTGTATGCAGAAATATTTCCTTCAACCAAATTAATAAGAAATACAATTTAAGTGCCCTTTTGAACCTTCCGTCTTACAACATAGTATTTATGGAGTGTGACTGATTACAGAATGGGAGAGAATTTATTGAAAGAGTTTCTGCTTATGCCTGTCCAATTCTGCAAAACAAACACAAATGCCTACATGCACTAATGTTCTGAATATTGCAGAATGACTTATTGGAACACAGCCTGTCGGTTTTATTGGCACAGAGTATCTAACTGTGACTTACCAGAGACATTATGTCCGATATCACAAGAACGATAAGAAAAAGACTGAAAAGAAACAAAGTTAAATATTATTTCAGCACAGGGAAATGATATAGCTAAATACTGATCAGTAAACCTTACATTTTACTAAATGTTTTAACAAATACAATCACATTAGAAGATTCCGTACAGCTTTTAAAAATCATAAAAGAATATTTTATTTTTTAAAGACCTTAGGGGACCTTAGAGGACATTACTGTAAAATTTAAGGGAAAAATTCATTTTTAGTTTTAAGGAAATGCATTAAAACAAAATTCACACAAAACACCTAATTCTGCAACAAACACATGCTACGACAACTATTCTTTTATATGTTTTTTTTAATGCTGTATAGGAACTAACAATTGTACACAATGCTGCCTGATTGAGAAATTGAATCTTACATTACTTACAGTTACTTCCATTCTGAAAAGCCTAAATTTCCCATCTACAGAGCCGGACTTATCATTGGGCTTGACTGGGCTCAATAGGGGGCCCCTTACGTTTAAGTATTTTCAATAATATGCCAGTCATTTACGGCCTAGTTTTTGGGGGATATATATATGTATTGCATTGCGATGAGCTGTTATAACTTAATAATTGAAAAACTGCAAAAATCGTCTGGGGTTTACTTCAGAATCTCTATTTTTATTCCCCGTTTATGCAGAATTGTGTAGCTCTAATGCATAGCTTGTGTATGTATAATTTTGTTCTATTTAAAGTAATGTATACAAGGTAGGGCCCGAAAGTTACTCAAGCCCAGGGACCCTAAGTCCTGCTCTGCCCATCTAGGACATGACTACTAACCTTCAAATGCAACTCATCCCAAAAAATTGAAGTTCTTGCTGACAGACATAACAAATAGACTTCACTGTACCTGAACTAACATTGCAGGCATTCTAGGGCAGCCATATTTATTTGTACACAGCAGGATACAGCTCTAATATACTTCATTGTCACGATCTTGCCCAAGCTGAACCGGCTCTGTGATGTCAGCGGGCTTCAGCCTGCTGTCTCCTGAAAACAGGTCACATGAGTGCTGAACAAACTGCACTCCAGTGATCCACAAGAGAAGTACAGCCAAACAAGCTTTGGCTCGACTTCTCCTTTAAAGCATGAATAATTAGCTTTCAAAGTGTATTTCAAATCCAACATAAAGACATTTGTGCTGCTACAAAAACACCAGCAGCCAGAATGTTGCAAAAACAATGTTCTCTTATTTTGGATACAGTTCAGTTATGGATATAAACAAAAATCTGGAAGACAGACTGTGACAACCAAATGTATTTGTTTTGTATATTAAAAAAACACAAATTAATTAGAGAGCAAGCTATTTCACACAGAAGCTTTACTACACAAAAAATCACTATGCATATGTAAATATACTTTTTTTTTAAAGTGTCTATGTTAAGTTCAGCTAAATCTACCAAGCATACCATCCATATATCCTTAAGTGAAGCTGATGAAGTTTTATTGTTCACTTTTGACAGTTTGCATACAATACAATTAACAAGAACTGTCTTCAGGAAGTTTTCATACAAAATGAGTTAAAGGTCCAATTTGTCCAAAAGTAAAAGTGAGGCGGCGTACACACGGCCGAGAACCTCGGCCGTGTGTATGGTTTCGGCGAGCATCCCGTCGGGAAAGCCGTCGAGAGAAAATAGAGAGCAGGTTCTCTATTTTCTCAAAGGCCCGTCGGGATTAATGGTTCGTCGCCTTTCCCGACGGGCTGGTCGCCGAATCTGACGGCCGGGCGAGAACCTTGACGGGCGGAACTATGTGTTCCGCCCGTCGAGGTTCTCGTACGTGTGTACGCGGCCTCAGACTTATTCTAGGGGACCATAATGGCACTTGTGGGTCAGTGTGAAGGATAGCAAGGTTAGAAGAGGTTGCACCAAGTCTCAAAATAACTATTTTTGTATTTACCTGTAAAATACATTTTTTGGAGTACATCACAGGACACACAGTAGGCTAAATATTAGGGCTGACAACGAAAGCCAAAACCACAGTATATACTCTGTAAGTTTGGGCTTTATTCAATACGTAGGCATTGTAACAAAAAAGGGATTTTTAAATACAGCTTACCTGTAAAATCCTTTTCTTGGAGTACATCACGGGACACAGAGCGGCATATTCATTACTATATGGGTTATATGGAGTACCTTCAGGTGTGGACACTGGCAATCTCAAACAGGAAGTCCCCTCCCTATATAACCCCCTCCCCTAGAGGGAGTCCCTCAGTTTTGTAGCAAGCAGTATGCCTCCCAAAATGTTTCCCCAAAAGAGGGGTGGGAGCTCTGTGTCCCGTGATGTACTCCAAGAAAAGGATTTTACAGGTAAGCTGTATTTAAAAATCCCTTTTTCTTTCTCGTACATCACGGGACACAGAGCGGCATATTCATTACTATATGGGATGTCCGAAAGCAATGCTTTAATGAGGGGAGGGAGACATCTTCCAAAGAAGGATTTAATTTTAGAGGTATACTTAAATACTAGTAAATCCAACTTAAACGAGAAATGTAAATCTCAAATCAAATCAAGGGAGCCCCCTCAGATCCTGAGGAGCTTGAATCGCGGCCTGTAGTACTGACTGCCCAAAGGCTGTATCCGTATTCCTTCTTACGTCCAATTGATAAAATTTTGTAAACGTGTGGACTGATGACTACGTTGCTGCCTTGCATATTCGAGCCATAGAGATCTGATGATGTGCTGCCCAGGAGGTGCCCATGGCCCTGGTAGAATGGGCCTTTACCGACAAAGGAGGAGGCACCTCTTCAAACCGCAGGCCCGAACAATTAATTGTTTAATCCATCTTGCGATGGTGGATCAAGCGGCTGCCTGACCCATCTTGGGCCCTTCCGGTAAAACGAACACCACATCTGTTTTCCGAACCTTCTCTGTAGCTTTAAGATAGGCCCTTACGGCCCTGACAATATCCAACGTATGCAGCAACCCCTCCTTTCTAGAGGTGGGTTTTGGAAGAAGGATGGAAGTACCACATCCTGGTTCAGGTGGAAACTGGATATAACCTTTGGTAGAAAGGAAGGATGAGGACGGAACCCCGCCCTATCCTTATGCAAAATGAGATATGGTTCCTTACAAGATAAGGCTGCCAATTCCGATACTCTCCTGGCCGAAACTATGGTGATCAGAAATACCGACTTTCTAGTCAGTAAAACCAAGGTACCTCAGCCAACGGCTCAAGGGGTTGTTTCTGTAGAGATGACAGAACAAGATTTAAGTCCCATGGACAAAGTGGTGACTTGACAGGAGGATTAATACGCAATACCCCCTGTAAGAAGGTCTTTACCAGCAAAGTGGGTGGCCAGCGGCCTCTGAAACCACACTGACAGAGCTGAGATCTGTCCCTTGATTGTGCTTAGTGCCAGGCCTTTATCCACTCCTAGCTGGAGAAAACTTAACACCCTATCAATAGTATATTTACGGGAATTCCATCTTTTGGATTCACACCAGCCTACGTAGTTCCTCCACACCCTGTAATAAATCACCCTGGAGACCGGCTTTCTAGCCCTAATCAGGGTAGGAATTACCTGCCTAGACAGACCTCTACCCCTGAGAATCAGGGATTTAGCCTCCAGGCCGTCAAATTTAGACGCTGTAATGTAGGGTGGAGGATCGGCCTTGTGAGAGTAGGTCTGGTTGTAGAGGAAGAGTCCAAGGGTCTCCCACTGCCATCTTCAGGACTAGTGAGTACCAAGTCCTCCGGGGCCAAGCCGGAGCTACTAGAATGACTGGCTTGTGCTCCACTCTGATCCTGCGCAACAGGCGAGGGAGTAACTGTAGCGGAGGGAATGCATATAGAAGTTTGAATTGATGCCAAGGGCAAACCAACGCATCGGTTCCGCAGGCCTTGAAAATGAGATGGCTGCATCCACTACTGGGAGCCTCCACCTCTTGGAGAATTTTTCCTCCATGGGGTAAACGACCGCAAATCTTTTCGGTGGTAGAAAAATCCTGTCCGGCCGTACCCAATCCCGAAAGATCAATTCCTCCAAGAGAGGATGGACCGGAAAAACTGCGTTGCTTAACGGAGCTTTCAAAGAGCCCAGAGAGGATACCGGAGGAACCTGAGGCTCTGGCAATGGTAAACTAAATGCCGAGCGGACCATGTCCGTCAAAGACTGTACCCACAGTCTTTCTGTCTGGGAGTCTGAAAATGGTTCCTCAGAGGCAGATCCCTCAATCCCTGAACCCTCTTGGTTCAGGTCTAGTTGATCCTCCTGTGATTCCAATTCCTCTGGAGAGAGAATCTCAGCATCTGAGGATACACCTCTTGGTGATGGGGATCTAACCCGTTTCTTACCAGGAATAGCTCTAGCGATCAATGCTGCTATTCTCTCTTCTAGCCCCCCTAGGGATACGGCTAGCATCTCCTCTGTGATAAACACAGGGCTGGGCTGATCTGGGCCAGCCTCCGCACCAGACCCCCCTAATGGCTCATCCAAGGCGCCCTTTATGTTAATAAGTTGCGGGGAAAGTATCGGCATATCATCAGAATCAGAGGGGGAACCCCTTTGTTTTTTGGACCCTTTGACCCCGAACCTTTGGAAGCCATAATACAAAATCGAGGGACTCCGCCAACAACAACAGACTGTAGTGGCCAGGAGTACAAAACCAGAGCTTAGGGGACAATAGATCACTAATGCCCAAAAACTGATGGGGCCCCGTATGTTTTTCTTTTTTTTTTTTTTAAATATATATTATATATTTTTTTTTTTTTTAAAACATACAGTGACCCCAAACTTAGTTTGCCAGCCTCCAACCTGCTGCAAAAAGGGGAATTTTTTGGCTTAACAAAAAAGGCATTGGAACAAAGTCCAGCATGTACTACCCCTCTTCCGCCACCGGGAGTCACTGTTCTGGCGCTCTGCGTCCTCTCCTTCTGAAATCAGCCTCAGACTGAGCACTGACAATGCCTGCTGATCTATAACAGCACAAGGCGCGCCCCTGTATGACGCCGCAGGCACGCCCCCCCCGCCCTCCTCTCTGAACGGCGCGAAAAAACGTCTATAAGACGTGCGCGCGCATCCAATCTTCTCCCATCTCCGTGGGTAGCGTAGTAGACCTTCAGGCCCTGGGGTCCTATGAAGGTACCCACTGTCCTGGACCTATATAGCACCCTGGCAAACAGGCACTTATGGTTTTTACAAACTCCAAGTCCTGGGCCCAGGGTCCAGCCCTCCAAAGAGGAGCATTATAGGCAAAACCCCACGGTTTGGGGCCCGGGTACTGTCCACTTTGGCACTGAGGCTCCTTGGACAGATCCGGTTAGCCCGCCCTTAATCCCAAGGATGTGGAGCAAAGCTATTCCGTGACCAACACCTAAGACACTGGCGAAAAAACTGAGGGACTCCCTCTAGGGGAGGGGGTTATATAGGGAGGGGACTTCCTGTTTGAGATTGCCAGTGTCCACACCTGAAGGTACTCCATATAACCCATATAGTAATGAATATGCCGCTCTGTGTCCCGTGATGTACGAGAAAGAAATGTGAACGTGTTTCAGCCAAAAATAGCCTTAATCAGGAGTCATGATTAGGGCCACTAGAGTCATGATTAAGGCCATTACTGGCTGAAAATACGTTGACATTTTGTGGCTGTTACAATGCATACATACTGAATAAAGCAGAGTATACACCCTGGGGGACAGCTTTCTCTGTGGATCAATTTGGACTAGGCTTCAGCTACCTCAGCCTGGGCACCAGTGTTACAGTCACATGATATAGTGAGAGGTAGTAACACCAGCATGTAAAACATCACGACTATCTGTCCCAAAGCAAAGCACATAGATCCACGTCCTTGCTCTGTCACGAGCAATCGCAAGTGCCCGGCGGACATCGGACACCGCTGGGCTGGAGTTTCCGTCCTGTCCTCATCACTGACATCTCCTGTCCGTACTTTCACTTTGGAGTGGAGGGATCGTCACCCATGGAGCGGAGGTCATGTGATCAGAGACTTTTCGAGTCATGTCTCTGGCTGAATGCATTGTGATGAAGAGGAAAAACCTTAAGTCTGATTCTTCAAAACGATCGGTCACCTTTGATATTCACCTTTTCTGAGTCCTTGTGAGAACAGCGTCTAACCTCAAGCTATAGTTGACCAATAGGTGTACACCTAATGTGGTCACTATTTATCTGGTAAGCCTCTCCAACTTATCCTATGGTGGTGGATTATTCTCACTCAAGTCACTGTATTGACTCCTGTGGACTTTATATTATTTCAAAGGACACTTCAAGTGCACCTATGGTGTTTTAACCCTACACTATTGTTTTTGTTTTCGTTTTTGTTTTGTTTTCTTTTGGTTTATATATGTGTTAAGCGCTACATATTTTCTTTGTTTATACCGCTGGGCATGCGCATTGGCCCCTCAGTGACGTGGCGCCACGCGCATGCCCCCTATCATGGCGGGAAGCGGAGGACGTCATATGACGCATGCCCAGGATCGGAGATCCCATCTGTGGACATAATTTAAACATACGTGGGGTATGAAGTGGTTTAAAGAGAAGTATGAGATTTTTTATACTTACCTAGGTGAGGGCAACATCGGTCCGATGCTGCACCTGTCACCTCTTTACTGAGAACTGAGCCACCGAACACTGCTGATGGCTCGGTTCTCTCACCTCTCTGAGCAGAGAGCTGCTGCTTATCAGTCAGCAGCTCTCCTGCTCTGCTCCTCCATGTTCATTGGAGCGCTGAGCTGTGGAAGGGCAGAGAGCGGCCGTCTCAGTGGCTTGTTGAGAGGCTGAGACGCCTATTAGTCCAGGGACCTGGTAAATCCAGACTTCAGACTGCTTTCTGCTGAAAACGGCTCACAGGGGAGCAAAAGAAATTGCACTCCTCTGACCCATAGGAGAAGCTCAGCTGAATGAGCTCAGGCTGCACTTCTCCTTTAATTTTGTGCATCTTTTTGCAACCCTCAAGAAAAATAACAGACACAAAAAATGAAACCAAAAAAAAAAAAAACATTATTGAGACACATAGAAATAAAAAAAATTCAGCATAAAAATAACAGCTAAAGGGAGAAGTGGAAAGAAAGTAGTTAATAAGGGATGATTAGCATTAACTAAATGTGGGAAAAAAAAGAATATATTTTACGTAAACTTAAGGTTTCTTTAACTGATGCCATAAGCAGATCAAAGGTCATACCTTTGATCTGCATATAGATAAAACAGCAAAAACAATGTAACAATACTGCCTAATACATAGCAATTCCAGACTTTTAATTTGAAAGCTAGTCATTGCCGATAATAGCTGCAGGAGAAGTGGCAGCAAGTAAGAGGAGCTGGATACATCCTAGTATCTTTTTTTCCCTTTTTTTTTTTTTAAGACAATTGTATTACGTTTAAAGTCCTCAAGTAGTTAATAGGGATATAATGATGTCGTTGTTTTAGGCTGCGTACACACGATCAAATCTGTCTGCTGAAAACGGTCTGCCAGACCGTTTCAGCAGACAGATTCGATCGTGTGTACGGGCAAACAGACGGATTTGGCCAGCCAACAGATTTCAAAGCATGCTTTGAAATCTGTCAGCTGGGAACCCGTCGGATCGATATGTCTGCTGGTTAGTACGCTAACCAGCAGACATATCTGCTCGCACATGCGTCAAATGGATTCGACGCATGCGCGGAAGTGTTTTACTTCCCGGTGCGGTGACGTGGCGGCGTCAACGTCACCGCCACATCAGCGCGCTGTCTGCCGGCGGGGATTTTGGTTTGATCGTGTGTACACGATCAAACCAATACATCCCAGCAGACAGATCTGTTCAAATCGGTCTGTCCGACCGATTTGAACAGATCTATTTGCTCGTGTGTACGGGGCCTTACAGTTCCCACTAATCAGTCTGAAATCTTCCTTGAAAAATAATACCCTGGAATGTGAATGTTTTTTTATTTATTTCTAGCAAGGAAATGCAGTCAGAGTCCACATCAGACATTTTAATAAATAAGGCTCCCTATGTGGTTTCCCGCCTTGCTGTTAGATGACACACAAACTGAAGGCCAAAATACCATTATTCCATTTCCATTTTTACTGGTATAATTCATATAAAGGCACACTTATCTACTAGCCTATATTGTGTATAATAATGTAATCATTATTATATTATTATTAAGGCTCTCCCTGGGGATACACTTCGGCCATCATACTAAGCTAATCGCTTACCAGCGCCTTTGGCTCTTCTTATACCTCATAGGTTGCCACGTGCACCTATTAGTTTATGATGTTGCCTTTTATCCCCAGTATTTTGTAAACTCTATACCTTTTTCGGAGCTTTTTGTCAGCTTCCCCGGCGCGAGCCATTTTGTATTCCTTGTTTGTTTGGGGGACACGATTGTTGTCTACTCATTCCGGGCCACCTGCCATCCCATATCCTCCTGAAGAAGCGGTATCAACCGCGAAACCGGTCGAGGTCGCAGATTGGCTCCACGCATCCGACCAATACGGTTTTGCTTTGTTTTGTGTCATCTTAACAAACACCTTACTGTGTCCGAATTGTGGGGCCTGTCCCATCGTTTTATTATTGATGTATTGTCCTTTTTGTAATAAATCTATTTTTATATGATATACGTCTCTCTACAAGTACCTTGAAAATCCCAACCAAACTCATATTGATCGATATAGCTTAGAGCAGTCTAGTATCAAGCAGCTTTACTGTCTCTATCTAGTTGGTCCCTCCCCCCCTTTTCTCAAATACTTCGGGATGCTGGTACATTTTAAATTTATTTCCCAAAATTGAATAACTGAGACTATACTCTCCCTTTTTCAGTAATCACAAATAACACACAATACGAAACACTACTGTCTTGAGCGGTGACAGCACAAAGAAGGAAGAACAAGGTAAATATACCACTGTAATATAATACATGTATTCCATTCTCTGTGTAGTCATCTGGATGAACACATGCATTCCAGATAAGGAAAAACTGCATTTGAAATCAGTCTGGCAATGTGCACTGTTTATAAAGCTCCAGTGGAAGCTTAGATAAAGCATTCTAACAGGATATTAGGCTCTGAAGGATTCCAACCTATAACCTAAATCTGCAAGCACAAGACAGCTTCCACTGAGCCATTTCTGCAGCTGTTCTTTGGATTCTATGTAAAATATTCTCTTTATTACTACAGAAAAATGTAGAATGGGACTTTTCCAAATGAAATCTTTACCTAGCCTTGATCCAAGATGCTTTCCTTTTCATGGTTTATTTGTTGGCCTCTTATTCTGCTCACCCAATTAACTTTCCTTTTGGCAAACTTAGAATTACAGCAACTTTCTGCTGTATCTGTGCAGTCATTGTCAGGTTACAAGCTTATGAAACATGACTTGTAAGCTCTATTATATACCACTAAGGTTCACAGCATTTTGCTTCTGGTAGCTCCATTAAAGTATTACTCCAGGAAGAAAAAAAAAAAACTGGTTATATATTCATTACAACCAAATAAAGTTTTTTTTACGATGAAGCCACTATCATTCGTTCGGAGATCTTCTGAATTGCACAGATCTGTCAGTTGACCTTTCGGAATATGCTTACAGGTGGAAGAGTACATCTGTCTGCTGCTGCTCTGGTATTGTTCAATCAGCAGGCTGAGGTGAGGTGTGACAAGTGGGGTTACTATAGCCCATGCAACTGTTATAGGCCCTTGAAATGGGAGGGTAAAAGGCGGAAGCTAAAGTTGACTACATCTACATTATCTAATTTCATGATAATGCCATACACACAGAAGGAGTGCTCGTGCTCTTTGCTAGTCACATCCCTCCCATTGCTTTCTCTGGGTGGCAAGCAGCATTTGTTTAGCTTTTGTAAAGTCTGCTGGGTGTCTAAGCAGTAGAATCCAGTTCTCCTCCTCATTTGGTAGTAGATTTTATTTTTTCCGTAGAGCTTCTGCTGCAGTCCAGGCACCACTGTGATGTTAACTACCTCAAGTCCAGGCCAATTGTCATTCCCCTCGCTCATTTTCCATTTTGGGATACTACTTTTCCTGCTCATCCTTAACTGTTTGTCTCCTGCCCGCCGTCATATGCAGGCAGGGCGAAGACTCTCGTTCTGGGCGGATGTCATACGACGTTGCGGCTTCCGGAGCCCACTAGGGGGCGCGTGCACGCCCACCGTGTCACTGAGAACCCGGTGTGCGTGCCCGGCGGGCCGCGATGTCGGCCGGGCACCCGCGATTGCCCAATAACTGAGCAGGACCGTGGATCTGTGTGTGTAAACACACAGATCCACGTCCTGTCAGGGAGAGGAGACCAATGGTGTGTCTCTTGTACATAGGGACACCGATCGGTCACCTCCCCCAGTCAGTCCCCTCCCCCCACAGTAAGAATCACTCCCTAGGGAACACATTAACCCCTTGATCGCCTCAGTGTTCACCCCTTCCCTGCCAGTCATATTTATACAGCAATCAATGCATTTTATAGCACGGATCGCTGTATAAATGTGAATGGTCCCAAAAATGTGTCAAAAGTGTCCGATGTTTTCGCTGCAATATCTAAGTCCTGATAACAATTGCAGATCGCTGCCATTACTAGTAAAAAAATAACTAAATAATAAAAATGCTATAAATATATCCCCTATTTTGTAGCCGCTATAACTTTTGCGCAAACCAATTAATATACGCTTATTGTGTTTTTTTGGAAGCAAAAATATGTAGAAGAATATGTATCGGCCTAAACTGAGGAAAAAAGTTGTTTGAAAAAAAGTTGTTTAAAAAAAATTGGATATTTATTATAGCAAAAAGTACAAAATATTGTGTTTTTTTTAAACTTGTCCCTCTTCTTTTCTTTATAGCGCAATAAATAAAAACTGCAGAGGTGAATACCACCAAAAGAAAGCTCAATTTCTGGGGAAAAAATGAAAAATATTTAATTTGGGTAAAGCGTTGCATGACCGCGTAATTGTCATTCAAAGTGTGACAGCGCTCAAAGCTGAAAAATGGCTTGGGCAGGAAGGGGGTGAAAGTGCCCTGTAGGCAAGTGGTTAAAGCGGGATTCCACCCATGAAAGCTGCTGACTTTTAATAAGGACAGTTACCTGTCCTAGTCACCCGTGATGTCGGTCCCCCAACGGCGAATGCTTGGTCCTGGTGCCTCTGTCTTCACTAAGGAAAACAGGCAGTGAGGCAGTGAAGCTTACGTCCATTTCCTACTGTGCATACGCGACTCGCGCAGCGCTTTGTGAATAGGCGGTTGCCTCCTGGGATACACACAGTTCTCAGAAGGCAGCATGCCCCATTCGCCAGAAGACACCACGACGAAGCATAAGGCAGAACATCCACCGCAGTGGAGGAAGAGGCAGAAGAGCTACTTCCGCATAGCAACCGTCCTTTCAGGTAAGTATAATTTTTTTTCCCCATTTTTTGTGGGGGAAAAAAAGGGTGGAACTCCACTTTAAAGACAGCTGTCCACATCAATCCCAGCTTTCTTCATATGAATCAATTGTCAAGTGTCCACTTCCCCTTCCCTGGCAAACCCCCTTTGTTTACTCCTCCCTTTCTTTATAGCCTTCAGAGGTATCCAGGCAGAGGCTTTCTATTCTTCCCCTCCTCTCATTTTATTTGGAGCACTCCTTTGTGCTCTAGCAAATTTTCCTTCTTTTCCACGTATTTGAGACCATCATCTTCATCAACTGCCTCTGTTTACTGGCCCAACCTTGGAGCTGCACTGCTGCCAGCTTTTGGGCTTGTCTGTAATCTTGTACATCTGGCGTCTCTACTTTCTGTGCCATCCTTCCATTTCAATGGAAATTTTATTATGTACCCACCTCGGACCTTTTCTTTACCAGTGTTGTGTTCTTCTATATATGATGATTTGTATAACATTAATGCAAAACTTGAAAATCTATAAAACCCTTTGTGAAAATAAAAATAAATGATGGTATGCGCGTTGCTACTCATTAATGAGCGGGGAATAAATATGCATTGTGGTAGGGTGTGGTAAAATGCACAAGTGTAAATAGGCCCGAATTTAAAAAAAAATTTTTTAACTGATAGTTGTTTTACCTCTTTGAAGAAATCTGTGCTGAGATCTGTACGGTTTCAAAAGCACACATCACCATAATGAAGGGGATGATAATCTGTAAAACACAAAGCAGAATCTTACAGGAGAAATGTCTTTAAGAGCTTTGTAGAAACGTTAGGTAAGTGAGCTCTAACTGGTAAATGAATGATGGGGCAAATTCTTCTTGGTCTGCATGAATAATTTAGCATATTAGATGTATTTCAAATTAATGCTGCTCTTCTTTACCATAGGTTACAAAGACACCAAATGAATACTAGAATAAAAGCTCTATTACAGACCCTTGTTAATGCAAGAGAAGGCACATTTTGTGGTTTAAAGAAAGAATGCATTAAATTCATAAAAAATGAGACACATGGCAGGGAAACCTCTTATTCCAGTCATTAAATAAAGACTTATTAAAAACCTAAACGAAAGTTCTACATATTAGGTTTTTTTTAGTCTCAAAGGACTAATACGAAAAGAAGGCAGAAAGAAAACTTGAATGACAGGAATAATAAAAAGTAGGTAATTTGAAACTGAAGCAGACCAGTGAATGTGTTAATGGGACATTGCAGGAGGAATTATAGGAGAAAGATAATAGAATTATTCATTTATACTCATATTTTAATAATAAAAAATTGTAACTTTCTTCTCTACTTGGCGTTCTCCAACTTTTCTTTCTCATTTATTTTATTGCACACCCTTGTTGATACTACGCAATTGCTCCAAGGCCATACACTGGTTACGATTTGTATTGCATCACCTACACTTGTCAATGGTTGACCACTGCAATATGATAGGCCTGTATGCCTTGTCTATGTTTTGTACATCTTGCATTGGCTGTTTAAATGCTGTCTTAAAAAGAAAAAACTATTGAAAATACAAAATGGTGTCTCCCTGGCTGTTATGCTGACTTTCTGGCTTCAGTGTTTCTGGATCACTCACTTTGAATAAGTGTCATATCAGGAAAGCCAAAGTTAGAAGTCCTACATACTTGCTCTGTGTTTGTGACCCAAGGTATTGCAAGCAAAGAGGTTAGCCTCCATGTTCCTATACATTTTCTTTCTGAATAGACAAGCTCTCTGCTTATCTCCCACTAACACCCCTTTCATACTGAAGCGTGCTACATATACAGTATCTAAAAATGTGAATTTCATAATCTTGGATTATAGCAGAGGGCAGGACACTGGATAGGAAGCCAGTGACCATGGGCTATATGTTGCTACCTTAAAGAGGTTGTAAACCTTTGATTATTTTTTTTATTTTTTTAATAAAAATAACAAACATGCCTATACTCACAATGGTTTTGCACAGAGCAGCCGATCCTCTTCTTCTGGGGTCCCCCATCAGCGCCCCTGGCTCCTCCTTCACATTGGGTGCCCCCACGAAAATCTGCTTTCCATGGGAGCACCCATGCAGGCTCTCTCCAGAGTCCCTGCGTCCATTGACTCTGCCCCACCCCCCGCTCTCATCACAGCTTTTGATTAACAGCAGCAGGAGTCATTGGCTCCCACTGCTATTAATCTGTCCAATAAGCTGAGCAACAGCAGCTGGAGCTGCTGCGCTAGTGCACATCCCTGGATTGGATCGGGTTCAGGTAAAAAAAAAGGTAAGAAAAAGAAGGGTCTGCAGCAAGTTTTTTCACTTTAATGCATATGCACAGATTACACACATGTAAAACAGATTTTGTTTAACACATTGTAGTAGTGACCTACGTGAGAAGAGGGAGAATGGATCAACCCCCTTGTGATTAAACTCTTACCAGACACTGCTGGAAAATAGGCATCAACACCAATTGTGGATGTTCACCTTATACTTAATTGCAGACCAGGGGATGAATCTCATGCTAATTGCCTCATTCCTGTTCGTTCCAGGAAATTTGAGTTCCGGTGACCCTCCTGGCTCTCACCCCAGAGCGAAACGCAGGCCAAGTCCGTGGAGATGTTGGTGATAGGTCACTACTACAATGTGTTAAACAGATCTGGTTTACCTCTGGCTGGACTACATGCAAGCGAAAGTAAGCCCTGATGTGTTTTACCTTCTCTTTCCCTGCAAAGGTAAAGCATAATGGGCTACTATGCATCTAAGCGTATATTAATTGGTTTGCTCAAAAGTTATAGAGTCTACAAAATAGAGGGTAGATTTATGGCATTTTTATTATTATATTAATTGTAATAGCGGCGCTATGCGATTTTTATCGGAACGGCAAGATTATGATGGATAGATTGGACACTTTTGTCACATTTTTGGGACCATTGATAATTATACAGCAATCTAACTGTGGGGGGAGGGGACTGACTATAGGAAATGACAGATTGTGGTTCCTAGCTAGTAGGAACGCATCAGTCTCCCCTCTCCTTATAGAACAGGGATTTGTGTGTTTACACACACACACACACACATCACTGTTCTGTCTCTCGTGCCCGCAGTTGTGCGTGACCGCCAGCAAAAAGCATCGGCACACCCGCAGTGCAGCGGGCCTGCGCCGGCTATCCCACTTAAAAGAGCTGATGTACAGCTACGATGGCTCGTGGGATCATGCCAACCTGCTGCAGTATAATGACGGTGGCTGGTCGGCAAGTGGTTAACAGGGACACAGCAATAAAAACTAACAAGTGTTCTAATCCCTCTCTGCTCTTTCCAAAATGGAAAAAAAAAATGTTTTGCCTTTAGTTATATTCAGGGCCGGTGCAAGGATTTCTGCCTACACAAGCGAAGCTCCATTTTGGCCAGACCTGCCCCATTACATGCCAGACCTGCCCCATTACATGCCAGACGTGCCCCATTACATGCCAGACTGTGCCCCATTAAATTGCCAGACTGTGCCCCATTAAATTGCCAGACTGTGCCCCATTAAATTGCCAGACTGTGCCCCATTAAATTGCCAGACTGTGCCCCATTAAATTGCCAGACTGTGCCCTTACCTTATCCCATGCGAATCGCAGCCGTGTAACCTAACAGTAACAGCTTACCTTACCAGAATCGCGGCTGTACGATTTTTCAAAAGCCGCGCCTCCGACGTCTTCTGTTCCGTGATAGGCGGAACATTCAGCTTCCCATGAGGCACTGTGTTCAGTGTTCGCCTATCACGGAGGCCCTCTCGTCCGAGGACGAGAAGGCCTCCGTGATAGGCGGACACCAAACACAGGACGAGAGGGCCTCCGTGATAGGCGGACACTGAACACAGTGCCTCCTGGGAAGCTGAATGTTCCGCCTATCACGGAACAGAAGGCGTCGGAGGCGCGGCTTTTGAAAAAGCGTACAGCCGCGATTCTGGTAAGGTCATTTTCTCGCCCAATCCCAGGCTGCGGACCTGCCCGCCCCAAGCGGCCGCTTGGTCCGCCTGGTGGTTGCGCCGGCCCTGGTTATATTGTAATTTCTTAGGCTAATATCAAGACATGCCAACTTTATAGAGACATAGCAACTTACCTTCCACATCATTAAAGCTCCCATCACAAATGGATTAAACACAGTGAGGAAACAATACACAGATGCTGGGTCAAAGCTAAAGAGAAAAAATAGGAAACACAATGAGAGGCAGAAATACTGCAGGCCTATTAAGATCCCTTTTACTTCCCTCCCCTCCTACCTCTCCTTTACATTTGGTACATATTTTTTTTTGGGGGGGGGGGGGCGGGTACCTGACTGACAGGTACACGCTCCTCCACTTCCAGTCAGATAGCCATGGTTGACCCCCCTCCCACCTTTCACATACAGCCTTTTGGGACATGCCACAGGTCCCAGAAAGCTGTGAGACCAATCAATTGGCACAACACGGCTCACCTATGTGCAGTGAGTAGCCGGTGCATTGCCATGAATTGAGATTTGCCATAGAATGAGATGGTCCGCCTCCATCCCATTCTATTGGCTCACTCATGTCACGTGACATATTTAAACGTCAAGTATTGACGCAAACACCAGTCACAGCTAGGCTATCATAGGGAGAGGATCTCCTCTCCCTGTGATAGCCCGATAGCGCTGTCAGCAGCGTGCCTCCCGCCAGCGCTAAGTACACCCCGCGCCCGCAGCTCTACACCCCGCGCCCGCAGCTCTTCCCCGTCCTCCGCGCCCGCAGCTCTACTCCCCCGTTAAGAATCAGGGAACGGGCTGCAGCTGCTCCAGGTTATGTGGGCTGGTGTTGTAAATACTGCGCATGCGCAGGTTTACGCTACTAACGTAGCCAACGCTAGGTCTACGCTAATAGCGTAGACTCTCCCCGTTCCCTGATTCTTAACGGGGGAGTAGAGCTGCGGGCGCGGAGGACGGGGAAGAGCTGCGGGCGCGGGGTGCGGGGAGTAGAGCTGCGGGCGCGGGGTGTACTTAGCGCTGGCGGGAGGCACGCTGCTGACAGCGCTATCGGGCTATCACAGGGAGAGGAGATCCTCTCCCTATGATAGCCTAGCTGTGACTGGTGTTTGCGTCAATACTTGACGTTTAAATATGTCACGTGACATGAGTGAGCCAATAGAATGGGATGGAGGCGGACCATCTCATTCTATGGCAAATCTCAATTCATGGCAATGCACCGGCTGTGGGGCTGCTGGCAGTCACAGCCAGCTGCCCACACTTAGTATGCTGGTGCCAGGGGCCAAAGCCTAGTGAAGAAGCTGGCCAGGTGAGGACACCGATGGATCCTCACACAGGTAAGTGTCCTATGTCCTAAGTCAGCAGCTACAGTTTTTTTTTTAAATATAACGGAAGTCCCTCTTTAAGAACAGGCTGCAGTTGCCATAGGTAAACAATAGGGTGGGATTAGGATATCAGTTGTAACAAGCCTATTATTAAGCTACCAATAATTTTTCAGCTGCTTGTATTATTCTGGTTTTATCTTTCCATCATACCTGTTAATGGATGCTATATTCCCAGTACCGAAAAAGGCTGTAACTATGAAGAACACCTAAAGAAATGTAAAGGAAAATGTTTATTAAACATAAAAAGCAGACACGGTTAAAACGTTTTCTGGTTATTTACAACGTTGCAATAAAGCACACCTTTCATATGCAGTAATGTAACCCGCTACCCCTTTTAGCGTATTAGGAAGCTTGCTATTTTTGGAGAACTGTGGAGCAGGATCAAAATCCCAGGAGCTGATCAGTTCGGTTTTTGGACTTCGTGTTGGACTCAAGCTGTCTCTGACACCTGGAAGCTACAGGGCTGAACTCCACCAATAGTTCCAGAGACACCAAATACGGCCATTTTAAAATCAGTGTCACAAAGAATAACCATCATCCCAGCACCTGGTGCATAAGTGCATTTTTTTGTGTTCTCCCCTCCACCTCTTGCTGTGTATGTTTCTGATTGCTTATACGAACCCAAATTGCTGTCACAGCAAATTGCTGTCACCTAAAATTAAATTGTTGTACTTTCCTCTGTAACCCCTTATCTAAATATCCTACAAGAGATTCTGTTTGTGTCCTCTGAGTAAGTCAATCTTTCCACAGATCGTATCAAGTCACCAAGCCACCACATTCTGCATACAGTCTCAGGAGGTATGTCATTTGGATAAAGAGATACTTTTTAGCAAGGACATACTCTCATGTGTGGTCTGCAAGCCACTGATGAAAGGCTGAGACATCAATCACACCTGAGTGTCATGTTTTTGGGGAGATTGTATGCGTGGTTTTGAGCTTTTTTTAGCCAATACAGAAAAATATCATCCGTTTCATTATTTGTTGCTATGTTTTTCAGCTTTTTCATTTGCTTTCATTTAATATTTATTTATCATTATACATTTATAATTGTTTTTCCTTTTTGGTAAGGCGTTAAGGGTTGGAGTTTAAAGAGTTAGGAGTTATTTTATTTATTTATTTTGTTAGATTAGGGGTTAATATTACTATTTCGGGTTAGGGTTGTGGTTTTTTATTTATTATTTTATTTATCTTCTTATTTGTCTATTTTCATTTTATTATTGCAGAAAAACACTTAAAAGTGTGTGAAAAAAAAGCACTAAAAGTGTTTCCATGCAATCCTTTGGAACAAAAAAATGCTTCAAAAACACACCAAGCTGCCCAATTTAAGCTACAAAAACGTTCAAAAACTTTTTGAGCTTCAGTCATTTGGCTTTAGGCGACTTGTAGTAGAGATGTGAACCAACTCGAGAATAATTGTTTTTTTTTCTTCCTGAAACTAGGCTGTGAGGCAGCAGGGCACACTGTACAATTCACTAAGCTAAAATTTAGCTTATAACTTGTTAGTGGGGGGGGGGGGGGGGGACATCAATATGTCCTAAGTGAAGTCATCCTTTAAGGAACACTAGAAATGCCTATAAGCTAGTAGAATTCAATTTGGAACTTTCACTCGATTTTCTAATGCTTAGTGTTTGTTTCTGACCACGGGGTCATAAGGAAATTTGAAGGAGCAGGATGAAAACCTTTCGCCAATGTACACATTAGTGACAAACAACATTGTGTGTGGTTTTCATTAGGAAAATTACATTTATTCAAAAATCTAATGTTAAAAGCAAATTTTGGAAGTAATTTCAAACGCCATTCGATCAGTCATTGAATGTACAACATATGTTCATACGAATATATGCAAAAACTTTTGTTTGCAAATCTACTAGTATATATCTAACTTAAGATGGTCTCAATTATTCTTAAAGATAATCTATTGTTTTCAATCTGGTCAGAGACAGCATAAATGTGTAATGGAAAAAAAAAAAAACAGGGTTCCTTCCATGTAAATATATACTGTATGTAAGGTAAATATATAACTAAAAGTAACAGAAAAACTTTTATTTTTAACTGATAAGGGCATTGACATTAGGGAAGCAGTCATGATCAACATTATGTATGTGGGGAGATATGGTGCAGAAGTGTATGTGACCAACACACTGGACGGAGATCGCGCAGGTGGTCAGGTGGCGTCGTAGGGTGATTCCAAAACACTGTAGTGCACCTCTCAAGAGACTGAAAATTTCCCACGGTAATAGATAAGGACAGCAGAGGGCATATCTGAGTGTAGCAGTATAAAAAACTAATTTATTCACATGACAATTAGCAATTTACAAAACAATGTAGTGATATCAAGCATATACATTTAGAAACGTCATTCAGGGTCAGCTTCCGGGTACAGACCTTCGCAGAACAGGATGAGCTTCCTTGGGAGGGATTGCAGCACTTGTAGCTGTAATGCAAAGGAGACACCACCGGGAGCAGCAGACTAAATGTAGCAATAGGTGAATGAAAAGCAACTCACAGAAGTAAAGGGTTGATTCTGTGATCAATCCTGTAGTCATCCTGTTCTGTGAAAGTCAATCTGGAAGCTGATCCTGAATGCTGTTTCTACATGTATATGTCTGACATCACTACATTGTCTTGTAATTTAACAACTGTTGTGTGAATAAGTTTGTTTTTATACTGCTACACTCAGATGCGCCCTCTGCTGTCCTTATCTATGATCAACATTATGCAAGGATTTGAAAATGTATTTTTTTGAATTACTGTAAGTCAAGCTTACCTAAGAAGGAGTTATATCTATCGTTCACTTGATTTGTCCGAGAAGTCAGACAAGTGGGACCCTGTGAGATCTGATGCTCAATCAACTACCCAACAAATGCTTTCTTCCGGTTCTAGTAACCATGACAGTATCAAACACAAAGTTCTGTAGTTCTGATGTATGATGTTTTGTGAAAATGTTATATACATTCAGAAAACAGATTGTATTTTGAGTTTGGGTTAGGTAGTTGGCATAGTAGCAACTGTTGAACAGCAGGTTACCTCTTATGCCGCGTACGCACGATGGAATTCCATCGACGTAAAATAGAACATGTTCTATATTTAAACTGCAATTGAATTCATCTGAATTTCCAATGGAATTTCTCGATGGGGCATACACATGGTCGGAATTTCCGATGGAAAAAGTCTGTCTGACTTTTTCAATGGGAAATTCCGATGTGTTCAGGTCTTTACTCACTCCCCAAATTCCAGTCATCCTCAGACAAACAGAGCAAGCTAAAAAACACATGAACAGCAGTTAAGTCATCCCCACTGACCAAACAAAATGGGTGGAAATGTTGAACCAGGAAGAAGAGCAGTTGAATAGGTTGGCAGCAATGAGGGAGTTCTAGGACATTGGGGTCAATTCACAAAGCTTTATTTTCAGATTGCGGGTGTTATTTTAACGATTTTGCACGTTATTGAAGCTAGTTCAATTCACTAAATGATTTAACACTTTGAAAAATCATCAAATAACGTTTCACTACACAGAACCGATATTTTAAGGTTATTTATTAAAGAGTCAAATCGTTATTTTAAAGAGTCAAATCGTTAAATGTGTACAGAAGTGCAATTCACAAAGATTTTTTTGACAGTTATCGATCGTTAAATTAACACCTCCCTCGGGGTGGCGTTATGACATTTCCCAGGCGATATTTTGTTGTTAGAGGAAGCTTTTGGCGATTTTTGTAGTGTAGTGAAGTTTTTAGTAGTGTTGGGCAAGATAGAACCGTGCTCTATCTGAACTTAAAATTATCCAGAGGCGAAAAAGAACATGTTAGAATGTTGTTTAGATTTATAAACGTGTATTCCGTTCACATACTATTTTGGATGACTTTTCTGAAACCCAGGTGATAGCTAAATTCCGATTATCATCTCCCATGATTTATTCTCTGTATGAGGAAATACACATGGCTTTAGAAAAGCACACACTAGAAGTTTTGCACATCACATGCTCAATCTCCACGTGTGTCTTGCTTGTGTCTCTCTCTCTCTCTCTCTCTCTGCATCTGCTTTTTTCCACATGCAGCTGTTCTCCTCCCCTTCTGCTCCCAGAATGCATCTCTCCAGCATTATTTAACGATCTTAAGAGTTATTTTAACGTCCCAAATGTTTATAATAACGTCTGAGTAGTTTGCATACTGATTGGATAAAGAGTCAGTTGAAAACCATAACGACTGTGTTAAATAACGATTATAGCTTTCGTGAATACCATGTTTGCTAGCGTTAAATAAGGAGTGCTAATTTAACACCTGAAGAAAACCAATAACGTTTCTCTTTGTGAATTCACCCCATTGCATCACTAAAATAGAGATGAGTAAACCAGAATTTGATTCCGATTTGGGGGCAAATATGTATTTATTTTATAGGGAAAACCTGCACATTTATGTTGGCTTAATGATTAAGCCTTAATCCAAATGTTCGGAAAAGGCTAGTCACTGATTATTTCTTGCAGTTTACTAAACTCACATAGTTTTTTTTTTATGAAACAGTTTGTGCATCCCTATAAAAATGTATAACACCACTTACTTAAAACTGTTATTTTTTTTAAACGGATAAGCCAGAAGAATGCTGTTTTCTTCACAATGCTAACATGGAAATAACAAATGGGTAAAATAGATAGGTATGAAGTGAAGAATACAGAGACTAAGGGCCTAATTTATTTGTGTGGATTACACCACTCTACAATGTTAAGGATAACAACTCAATTTTTTCTTAAAGAAAAAATGTTGCACCCAAGACAGATCTTTTCTATCATCGTTTATCCAAGCATACCAAAAAGAAGGCTCTTCGAATGTCATCCAAATTTAGTTGTCGAAATTGAGTTATATCTGCACAGCAGGAGAAGTCAATACTGTTAAGCTGTGAAAAGGAAAAAAAAAAAAGGAAAATGAATGCGATGTGTCATCTTAGTCAATTATAACAAAAATAGATGCCCCCTTGTGGCGAGTCATGAAATTAACATGTGTCAGCAACGACCACTAAAACTACAATGTTTAACATCTCTATTTTTCAATAGGTAAACAATGCAAGACCTCTAGAAATGTAGATATCAGCTAATACAACACATCACCGAGACCTAAGAGATTCTGAGCTGTTTAAAAATACATAGTGAAGTAGACAAATTATGTATGGTCAATAAAAAAAATAAAAAAAAACACAATGTGGTACAATATTGTTATACTAAAGTGTTTACATAGAAAAAAAAGCCTGACCTGCTTTGAAAAATATATACAGTAGAACCTCGGATTACGAGCATAATCCGATCCAGGAGAATGCTCGTATTTCAAAGTACTTGCATATCAAAGCGTGTTTCCCCATTGAAGTCAATGGAAACGAAAATAATTAGTTCCGCATTGACTTCAATGGCATGCAATACCACATGTGACCAGAGGTGAGGGGCGCCGGCGAGCCAAGGAATCACTCGGAAAGGCCAGAGGACTCCTCGGCTGAACTCAGAAAACCTTGAATAGGCTAGTGAACAGAGTATTTCCGCGATTTTCTGAGCATTTCACTCACAAACCGAGTCAGGATTTTAAAAAATACAGTGCTCGTATTGTGAAATGTTTGTTAACTGCGTTACTCGCAATCCGAGGTTCCACTGTACTAGACTTCCTATTCTGCCATATAATAATATAGACATTTACGGATTAATTTATGTATTGAGTTTATTGCCATTGCTTATTAGTAGATATATTATTTGTTATGTTGCCTCCCCGTCTGCATGCTTCACACAAAGTCCCAAACCTTTTTCTCATATATCCATTAGTAGATATAGCAGGCTGCTTTATTCCAGCTAGAAATGAGTGAGAGGCTCCAGGAAGTTGCATTAGTAGTGAAAAGAGCCTGCCTCAATCTTCCAATTTTCCTCTTCCTAACTTTAGTCTAGGTCTAGGACATTATTTATCCATAAGCATTATTATCCACACAGCAGGAATATTGGTGTCCATGTAGCTAGCTGTTGTGTTCCAATATTAGGATTCTGCAGTGGATGTACTTTCCTATCTTGTTCACTGGATTCAATGCTCTTTGTATGTAGAGATGTGCATTCATGCTCAGAACAAATCCAGAAATGCAACAATAACAAAAGTTTTAAAGCGACTCTAAAGGTTTTTTGTTTTTTCTTGTTAAACAGTACATGTTATACTTACCTGTTCTGCTAAAATCTTGCAGATTTTGCACAGAGTAGCCCCAAACCTCCTCATCTGGGATCCCCTGCAGGAGCTCTTGGCTCCTACTCCCTTCCAAGTGTACCAATAATAATATGCTTGCTATGGGGGCACTAATGTAAACTAGGATATATGCGTCCGATGATATACACACAGCATGGCTCGGCCCTGCCCCCTGCTCCCCCCCTCACAAGGTTTGATTGACAGCATCAGGAGCCAATGGCTCCTGTGGCTGCCTCCATGTCCAGTGAGTTGAGAGAGGCAGAGAGTACTGCTTCTGCTCTCAGGCACAGGTATGTATTTAGGTGGGGCTGGGGGTAAATGATCATTGAAAGTTTGTTAACTTAATACAGAGAATGCATTAGGGTTTAAAAAAAAAAAAAACGTCTGCCTTTACAATAACTTTAAGCTTGTTTTTCTAGCAGCCTGACCATATACAGATCTACGTTCTGTGAGGGCAGTAGAGTAAAAAGAAAATAGCAGAGAGGATTTGAGCACCATAAGGCATTGTATAGCAAATATGAGTCTAAGGGTGAAAATATAAGCCTGAAGATTTTATACTGTAAACACAGCAATCTAAGCATACAAGCACTTTTCAGAATGAAGAGGCTAAAATAATGTTTTTAAAGCCATTGAGATCAAGCAAGCTGTCGTTTAGAAGTTCCTTGGCTTTTAAGGCATGAACGAAGCAGATCATGCAAAGCTATCATTTGCTGTAAAGGAAGCCAGCATCATGCTTAAAGCAAAAGGCTGAATTAAAGCATCAGAATGCAGTTGCCACACCTTTAAGGCCCCTTTCAGACTGGGGCGAGAGCTGCGGTGGCGATATAGCCCTGTTAAAAATAGCGGCGCTATACCGTTGGATTTGCAGCGGAAATCGGCCGCTAGCGGTGCGGTATTAACCCCCGCTAGCGGCCGATAAAGGGTTAATACCGCCCGCAGGCGGTATAGCCGCGGTTTCCCATTGTTTTCAATGGGAAGGAGCAGTGAAGGAGCGGTATACACGCCACTCCTCTTACCGCTCCAAAGATGCTGCTGACAGGAGATTTTTTTTATCTCCTGCCAGCGCATTGCCTCAGTGTGAAAGCCCTATTTTTAGCGCTGTACCGCCTGAAAAACTCCTCAGTGTGAAAGGGGTGTTACTGAGGTTGTAATTTAAAAAAAAAGCAGCTCTGTATAAACATCTTTGAAGAACCAGATGTTCTAGAGACATGACTTTGTCCGGTAGAATGAACTAAGAGTATGTCCAGCAACTTTCTCCGACTGTGGGTATAGGATTGTAAAAATATTTTTTTTGCTTTTTCCTTTCTTCTTGGTTGAACTAGATAGACTTTTTTCAATCAGACTAACTATGTAACTTAGTTACAAAGGAACCACCATGCAAAATCATATGTCTAACTCCCAGCAATTGCAAACAGGCAAGTGGCATAAATGTTGCAACTGAAAGAGATTGGAAGCCGCTTTTCCCAAATTATCCCATCTGAATACAAAGGTACAACATGCTCTACTAAGGAAAATTAAAACATTTTCTAAAAAAACAAAGATAACCCCAGAACTGCACAAACTATTTGACATTTTCCTAAATTGAAGTTTACTTAGGAAAATGGTTATTCATCAGCACTCTCATATTTAGACACTGCTTGTAGCACTTACCCATATCAAAAAAGCTTGAATATTGATTAAAAGAAATATGGATGGATTTTAGATTCAAGCACAAGGAAATTCATAGAGTTGCTTTTCCCCCTTCCCTTGCATTATCCTAGTTTGTTGACCGACAAGCAAAGATGAGAAATTACCCTATTATCTACTACTTTACCTCCAGTGGTCAGCGCACCAGAAAAGAAAGGCCACCTAAGTACAGCCAAAATAATTCTAGTTCTGCACACAAGCAAATGCTCCTTCAGGATTAAAACAGCTAAAAGTTCCAAACTTGCAAGACCTGTTAGAGAGGGCCCAGTTCACAGAAAGCCACATCCCCTCCAGAAATGGAGAAGCTTTGGGGCTAAACCTATTGAACACCGCAAATCCTATTTAAAGGAGACTGTCTTTCTGTTTCAGGTACTGTGAGCGGCTGCAAGGAAAAGCACACTGTTACTTTAGACTCTGGTCACCCTCCTTCCTTTCCGGAGAGTTCTAAAGATGAGAAAATATATGACAGGAAGCAAAGAGAAGACTCAGATTCCTCAGTAACAGCTAAATGCACTGACATTTTTGGTCAAACTATGATTCCACAAGTGTACGATCATGCTCCAAGATCTGCTTAGTAAAAGTTTATGCAACTGAAAAGAAAGACTGGGCAATGAAATGCATGCAGTTCCAGATGAACAAAATATTAGATTGCCAACAAAGTCAGAATCAGAGTGCAGACAAACAGAAAGACTTTAGGTACCAATGTTTAGGCGTCTGGTGTGTTGCTTTACCTTTAAGGAGATAAGGGCTGTCAGGTAAGCCCTTTGTTGGTTCACTATCTGCGTTCCCAACTAAGGGGCAGACAGTATATAGCATACTGTCCGCCCCTTAGTTGGGAATGCAGATAGTTAAACGTTAGGGATCACACTTATCAGGAGTACACATCTGCAAATGTGTGCCACAAAGTACCCCTCTTTTTTTTTTTTTTTTTTTGATATATGTTTATTAGGTTTTTAAAATATAAGGTTACAAACATTCATATTAAAACAGCATGTACAATACAAGTGTCGAGTAAATTTTGACAAATACATAACAGAATATTCATATTGAAAGGAATCAAACTTTCCACAAACTGCATCGTCAATTAGGGTTAACAAACAAGTAACATAAGGGGAAAAGGATAGGAATGGGATAGGAAGGGACGTGCCAGGAAATTAAATAGGTTACATCTGGCATTATCCTCCTTACTTAGGACAGCTTAATAAAAAAGTTAAAAAACATATAATTTATCATATAACAATGAATTTGAAATCTTAAAAATAATCCTTTAGGGACGTAATAACAGAGTATACTCGGCAGATTTCGTGAAGTGTGACCAACAAGCCCATTTATCAAGGTATGCTCCAGATGAGTCTCTAGACTGGTGTATCAATTCCTCCATGCTAGCAATGTGATTGACTCTGCGAATCCAATCTACAATGGTTGGCGGGACCGACTGTCTCCACTTGACGGGAATACACATTCTCGCCGCATTAATTAAATGTATGAGTATAGTGGAATTATAAGTGGAGTGGGAGAGGCTAGAGAGGTGTAGCAAGTATTGACCAGGAGTGAAATCTGGAGTGAAGGTGGTAATTTGAGTTATCAGTCTATGAACCTCTTTCCAGAAATCAATTATTGCAGAACATTCCCACCATATATGTAGAAGAGTACCAGGTGTGTTATTACATCTCCAACATAAGGGAGAGGTGTTGGGGTTGAATTTGTGAATTAGAGAAGGGACTCTGTACCATCTTGAGTACATTTTGTAGCCATTTTCCTGTGTTAGGATATTCAATGAGCCTTTGTGTATTCTTCTGAAAATGGTTGCCCATTGATCAGATGATACAGAAACCTGGAGCTCCAATTCCCATTTGAGATTATTACTGTCCACCTGAGGGTCAATGTTTGAATTTAGAAGGGCATACATAAGAGAGATCAGGTGCTTCTGAGGGGAATCCCTTAGACAAATAGTTTCGAACCTTGTCTTTTGTCTATCCCATCCACCCATGGGATTCTTTTTTGAAAGAAACCCAGTGATTTTGTGAAAATTAAAGTCTGAAATACTACAGTCAGGGTCAATTGATCTAAAGGAGTCAAGAGAGATGGGGGAATGATTTTCGAAGAAATCTGGAGCCCTGAGAGTTAATGTTGAAGAGTTGTCTGCGCGAGATGCGTTGTGTTCTGGGAGAGGTATCTCAAGACTATGGGTGATTGGAGTCAAAGGCCCATATATAGAGGATAAATTCATTGATTTGCATAAAGATCTAAAAATCTTCAGGGAAGATCCCGTTATTGGATGAGATTTGGCGCTGCGTGGGATTTTTTTTGGTAAGGTCCACGGTAGGTGTCTTATAGGTACCGACAATAGGCAAGAAATCTCCTCCAAACCTATCCAATCCTTGGAGTGGGAATGAACATGCCAATCAACTATTCTGCATAAGTGACTCGCCCAATAATATTTGTGTAAGTCTGGAACCCCAATGCCTCCCATGAGTTTCGGTGTGACTAATTTATCCCATTTAATTCTTGGTTGTTTACCTCCCCATATAAAACTCAAGCAGATACGTTTGAATGATTTGAAAAAAGATCCCGGAATGGAGATAGGAAGGGTCTGGAACAAATACAAGAATCTAGGCAGAACATTCATTTTAAGGATATTTGCGCGCCCGAACCATGAAAACATTCCCTTATCCCATTTCTGTAAGTCAGATCGGATTGTATTTAACAAGGGCAGGAAATTGTCATTGTATAAGTGTTTAATGTCGGATGATAAATTGACTCCAAGATATGATAAAGTTTTGTCTACCCAGATAAAAGGGAAGTTTTGTTTACACAGTGTCACTGTATCTGCGGGCAATGAGATATTGAGCGCTCTGGATTTCGCTAAATTTATTTTTAAATTAGATATATCACTAAACATCGAAAAATCTTTCAATAAATTGGGAAGAGTAATAATGGGATTTGTCAGGAATAATAGCACATCGTCAGCAAAAGCCGCTACCTTGTATATTTTATTCCTTATCGTGATACCAACTATGTCATGGTTGGCACGGAGTTTACAGAGGAAAGGTTCTAATATTAGGATAAAGATGATTGGTGAAAGTGGGCATCCCTGACGCGTACCATTTGACACAGAGAAAGCCTCCGACAGGTGCCCATTAATTTTGATCTTTGCAGTAGGTGACGAGTATAGGAGTTTAATAAATTGTAACATACGATCCCGGAGTCCAAGAGACTCCAGAGCTGCGTGCATGTAGTCCCAAGCAATCCTGTCGAAGGCCTTCTCTGCGTCTAGGGAGAGCATGAATCCCGGATATCCTGACTCAAGGAGCCAGTTTTGAATGCATAGGGCTTTAATGGTGTTGTCCCTGGCTTCCCTACCCGGGGTAAAACCTACTTGGTCCAATGAGATCAAATTATTTAAAAGAGGTAGAAGGCGGTTCGCTAGAATTTTTGCGTATAACTTAATATCCACATTAAGGAGAGATATGGGCCTGTAATTAGATACACAGTTTCTGTCTTTATTGGGTTTGGGGATCATTACAACATGGGCTTCAAGGAGGTCAGTGGAAGATGTCCATTGAGCTGGCATGGAATTAAAAGTTGATATAAAATGAGGAATAAGGGAGTCTTTAAACGTTTTGTAGTAGTTAACAGAAAAACCGTCAGGTCCGGGACTTTTTCCCACATTAAGCTGGTGGAGAGCGGTAAGGGCCTCGGAAACGTCCAATGGTCTGTCCAAATCCTTTGCTATGTCAGGGGTAACCGGTTTGGGGCTGTAGGATTTGAGGAAGTCAGCTAATAAGTCTTTCCTAGATTGGTCTCTCCCAACAGTTCCTTTAGCTTTCAGATTATACAAGGTGGAATAATATAATTGGAATTGCTTGGCAATATCAGAAGTGCTTGTGAGTTTATTCCCTTTGGCGTCAATAATAGAGTGGATATTGTCGAATTTTCTACGGGAGGCATTCAGGGAATTAGCCAATAGTTTACCGGTTTTATTACCGTATTCATAGAAGAATTTCTGTGAATAGATTTTGTTTCTCTTAATTTTTTTATCCAATATCTCAAGCAATTCCTTACGGGTACTAGAAAGTTCAGCGAGTACATCAGTAGCAAGAGATTGTTTGTGAGTTTTTTCTAAACTTTCTATTCGGTCTGTCAAAGTTTTAATGAGTTCTCGTCTCTCTTTATTTCTTTTAGCCATCAAGGAAATGAACTCTCCTCTGACCACACACTTATGGGCTAACCATGTAGTATGTTGACTTATATCATCTGTCGAGTTTTCCTTAAAGTAAAAAGAAAGTAAGGATTCAATTTTTTGGGTTACATTCGTATCAGTAAGCAACGAATTGTCTAATCTCCAAGGTTTCCGTAGGGTAGGTTTGTCATCAAAAGTTAAACACATAGAGATCGGGTTGTGGTCCGACAAAACCATAGGTTCAATAGAAGTACCATCCAGTGACTCCAAGTCAGCCTGTGTAATAAAAAGGTAATCCAGTCTGGAGTATGTGTTATGTGGGGAAGAGTAGAAAGTGTAGTCCCTTGAGGAAGGGTTTAGAGTGCGCCAGGAATCATGTAATGAAAGACGATGGAATAATTTTTTAACCAAATTTAGTGTCTTGTATGAGGTCTTGGAATTGCCAGATGAAGTGTCGAGAATGGGGTTGAGGGCTAGATTAAAATCCCCACCCAGAATTATCATGCCAGCAGCAAAAGCTTCAAGGGAGTCTATTACATTTGTAAAGAAAGAGGCTTGTAGCCTGTTGGGAGCATAAACATTACCCAAAGTTATAGGTTTGTTGTAAAGTGTTCCCTTTATAAACAGGAACCTGCCTTCAGTGTCTATTTTTGTATCTAGGATTTGGATTGGACAGTGTTTCGATATCAAGATAGAAACGCCCCCACTCTTGGATCTAGGGTTCGTTGCGTGAAACATATGAGAAAATCTTTTATCTGTGAATGTGGGACAGTTATCAGTTCTAAAGTGCGTTTCTTGCAAAAATACTATATCAGAACTAGATTTCTTAATTAATAATAATAATTTAGATCTCTTCTCTGGTACATTAAGGCCTTTAGTGTTAACAGAGTACAATTTAATTTTACGGTGTGCGACACCCACACCGCCAGTGAAGGAAGACATTCTTAAATCTAAGGAAAGATGAAATAATAGGATTTAGATGAACCAGGGAAAAAATTTAAGGGAAAGGAGGGGTGGGTGAATGGGTCGGGGAGTGAGAATATATATCTCACTTCTTAAAAAAAAGTTGTAAAAAGAAAAAGAAATGTGAAACGAATTAACCAAAAATCCTCCTCCCGGAGGAAAGGTTAAAAAGGGATCAAATGTAGCAATAACCCTCTGTCCTAACCCAAAAAGGACAAAATAGACAGAGATAATTGCTACTTGGGGGGTGAAAAGAACAACCAAGCACAGAAGTAACAACCCAAAATATCCGTCTGCCCACCGCCACAGACGTGTCTGCTGCATATTTATTATATTCCTTTAAGGCGGATACAGTGTTAACTTTGTATTACCACAAGTAGTCAAAAAGTCAAATTAAGAGAATGTGATATTGTGCAGAAAATACGACCCTGTTTATGATATCTTATATTCATATCATCACTAAATACTGCAGCTGCTTGGTAAGGAAGTCGCATAGTCTCCACAATGGATACCATATAACATTTCTAAACGGAGTTAAATTAGGAAATAATAAACATATTTGTCAAACCTATCAAATGATTGATAGCAAAACAAAACAATTCACGGACTTAAAGCTACTAGCAACTATGAACGCCTCACTTTATGGGGACAACAATAAAATTAAGGATAGGTCTGTCACTCACCACTATGCCCTCGATGAAATAAAAAGAATAGGCGAATAATGGGGAAAAAAAAAAAAAAAAAAGGTGAGGACAAACTAAATACTAGAGGGAAATACAGAACTGAATTGCAAGTCAGTATTCCTTCCTTGATTTTCTGGCTTTCGGTAATGACGTTGTAAGTGGAGTAGAATTCGGATCAGCGGAGGATGTCGATTGGTCGTCATTTGATTGGGATCGTCGTCTCCGGAATCTTGATTGAGTCACTTCCATTGAGTCAAGGTTAGAATTATTTTTGGTAGGAATGTTGACACGAAATTCGGCGTACCAATTAGGGAGATCTATTGGTTGCAAGTCCATTGCTCTGCAGAAAGATAGGAGTTCTTCCGGGACTCTCAGAGTTGCTGTGTGTCCCTGATAAGTGGCCTGTAGGCCAAACGGAAATTTCCATTTGTATATAATTCCCTTATCGCGCAGTTTGTCCAACAATGGTCTCAGGTCCCTTCTATTTTGCAAAGTGATAGGGGATAGATCTTGGTAAAAAGAGATGGGGTGACCCTCAAAAGAGTATTTAGGTCGCAGCCTGGCATTTCTGAGAATCCCTTCTTTGAGTTGGAAATCATCCACATGGCAAATTATGTCTCTGGGGGGATCCGTTGGTTTGCCCCTCGGTCTGATTGCCCTGTGTATACGTTCCATCTTAATGACGGTAAGTGGGGGGCGACCCAGCAAGTTATTGAAAATCCCAGAAACTACTGGGGTAAGTTGATCCATTTCCACCGATTCGGGCAGTCCCCTAAGTCGCACATTATGACGCCTGCTGCGATTTTCCAATTCCTCCAATTGGCGATTCATTTCCCTGAGGCGCAGTGTATTATTGTCCGTTTTGTTGTTAACATGACACAGTGCTGCTCCTTGTTGCGCAGTTACTTTTTCTACTTCTTGTACGCGCGCTGTAACTGCGCGTATGTCTACACTCAATTCTGCAATGGCAGCTGCAAGGGTAGATTTTATATCTGCCGCCACCGAGTGAAGGTCACTAAGGCTGGGGGTCTGTGAAAAGTCCTTTTGGGCTCTAATTCCCTGATCGCCAGTCTGGGGAACCAGACCTATGCCAGCGTTTTGGGCTCCATTCATCCCTATGGGGAATCCTTGCGGGTCAGACATTGTGAGAGCGGGATCGCAAGTCCATACAGCGATATCTCCGCAACAATACCCCTCCGGGGATTAAGAGTGATATCAAAAGATTCCTTGAGGTCCAGGGACTGTTGTCAGTATAATCGGGATGATCAGTCCCCTTACCGGCGCCAATGATGTCCGCTCAAAGTCCGCGACGGTGGGAGCCCTCCGTTCAAGCTGCCATTCCCATGCTCGGCTAGACCACGCCCCCCAAGTACCCCTCTTTTTAACCCGAGCAGTTGAACTAGATCAGTTAATTTTTTTTTTTTTTTGCTGCATAGGTTTAAAGGGCATCAAGAAATACATCCTTTGCATTGTTCTGGATATCTTGGCCTGCCTATGTACACCTCTCCCCCATTGCTAGTTTCAGACGGATCAGATCAGCTGCCATTGTTGCTATTTTACAGTCAAGCCACCTTAAAGGATCACTAAAGAAAATGTCTTTTTTTGCTGAAATGACTGTTTACAGGGTATAGAGTTAAAAATAATTAAAAATAGATAAAAATCAATCATTTAATGTGCCTGCAGTTTAGTTTCACTTTTAAACTGGTTTCATGTTTCTGTGAAGTAGAGGGACACACAGAACAAAAACAAATAAATACAGGGCAGTGTTTTGTTTTTAAAATGAATCTGATTGGTTCTGAGGAGTTTTAGACACACAGTAATGACAGCTTGGACCACAGTGAAAAGCTGCCATGAGAGTTTTCATAAGGAGCTAGACAAGCAGGAAGTGTGGAGATCAGAGTGGAATTACAGCAACTTCAAAGCAAAAATGAACAATGAAGACATGAAACGAGGATTGCAGTAAGGTAAAGGAAGCTATTTAGCTAAAAAAAAATCCTTTAGTGATCCTTTAAAGCAGCATTAAACACAAAAGCAAACATTTATTTTGTTGCAGCTTACCAATTGCTAGATGTGATGACTGCATTAGTTCCTTTTTTTAGGCTCTCTTTCTTCTGTTTTCATCTGGTGGTCTGGCCAGTAAGTCTGTTTTTCAAAAGAACAAGCTCTCCAGCAGAATATATCAGTTACAGAGATAACCAATTTAGCATTGAGAGAGATACTTACAATGATTACCTTCTATTTTTTTTCCAGGTTTTCAGTAACTGGTTATAAAGTGTAAACTGGGGATTGACTTCAATTTGGTGGTGTATTTAAAGCGGAGTTCCACCCCAAAACGGAACTTCCGCTTTTCGGAACCCTGCCCCCATGTGGTGTCACATTAGGCACCTTTCAGGGGGGAGGGGGTGCATAAGTATTTGTACCCACTTCCGGGCATAGACTCCCATGGGAGTCACATGACTTACTGCCCCCCTTGGTAAGCTGCAATATATAAAACTTTTGGTTTTGAATTTGATACACTTCAATTTTCTGACTAAAGTTCCCACTTTAGGACATCCCTTGTGTTTTGGGATTAACATCGCTTTAAAAATATCAGTCCAGTAATCAAGTAGATTATTTTGGGTTGAAAGTTGTTCAATCTCTACAGATATGACAGCAGCAGAGGTGGAAGTACAAGAAGAAGAAGAAAAACAATGTTTATGGATCTTTAACCTTCCACATTAATCGATTATAGGAGGTGCTTATGAGACATAGATAGCTGTTGCTAAATGCATTTTGGACACCAAGTACCCTCAAGACTGAAGTCCAGGGAAATCATAAATACAGTGGGCCAGATTCAGGTACATTGGCGCATATTTTGACCGGAGTAGCGCACCTCCTTTACGTTAGACCGGCGCAATGTAGAGGCGCAATCACGCATCCTCGTAGTATTTGCGCAGAAATTTGCGCCGGTGCAACGTAATTCCCAAGGCTTAAGGCGGAGTAATTCAAATTGGGAAGGACTTGTGCGTGTTACATTGAAATGAGCCATGACCCCATGCAAATGAAGGGCCGGCCAGATCGCGCATGCGCACATGAAGCAGACCATGGTCAGCACCTCTGTGCGCATGCTCACAACTCGGGAACGGCGCAATCAGTGAAATTGGAAGTGGACCCGGGCAAATTAGTGAGCTACGCAGAGAGCTTAAATAGACAGACACAAACGCCCTTCCTTTGCAAAAGTACATCCCTTTGTATCCCTTCCTATACAGCAAGGTGCTTTTGTTCTGTTGTGTGTTCGCGTTTGTTGCGTTGTGACTTGTCTTTGTGATATTTGTTGACTGTTTGGGCCAGTGTTTTGTAGAATATATTTGATACCGTTTTTTGGTGACTGGTTTTGAGACTTTTTTGTTGATAGATTTTGTTTGTTTGTTTGTTTTGTTGCTTGATTTTTCCTGCTTGTTTTTGTGAGTGATTTTTGTTGATTGTTTGGGAGAGAGTTGTTGTGTGAATATGACTGAATATGGGCGTTTCCTGCACGGCCCAGAGAGTGCCAACACCACCCCGGCTAGGAAGAAGGAGATATTGCAGAACATTACCGACCAGGTAAATTGTAAATTCAGTGGGGGGGGGGGGGGAGACCCGGACACGCGAGGGGATCGTCAAGAAGATCAATGATCTCCGGCATCTGGTCTGTTGGAAGCTGGCCAAAATTGCAGCCCATGCCAGGAGCACTGGATGGGGCCCACCATGCCCTGTTAGGCTGACAGCGGAGGAGCGTGTGGTGGCCCAGACCTTTAACAGGCAGCAAGTGGAGGGCCTGCCTGGCTATGACTCTATTGAGGAGGCTCTGATGACAGGTAAGGTTTTTTTTTTTCTATCTGGTGTGTAGCATGTGTGAGGGGGGGGGGGGATATGTGGCAAGTGTGTGGATCCTCCAACCTGTGAATGTTTTTTGTCATCCACAGATGTGCAGGAGGGTGCTGGGCCATCTGGCCTGACCGCACCATCCCCGGGACAATAGCCTGATGAGGACCCCCAGACAAGGCCGGAGTCCTCGGAGGAGTTTGAGGAGGAGGAGTTTGAGTTGGAGGAGGAGGTCATGTCAGGCAGTGGCTTATTATTTTTGGAGGACTCTTCCCCTCTGGCTGGCAGCAGCCAGCCCTCCATAAGGGGTAGTCCCTCCCACTCCTCCTCCAACAGGGCTCCCCTCCCAAGGGCCTCCCCTTCTCCCCGGCCACAAGCATCATCTGGAGGCAGGAAGTCGTCCCAGAAGACCAGGGGGTGGCCAAGGTTCTGCCCGCCAATCTCAGAAGGGACCAGGCCCTTCAGACCCACCATCTGGGATAGGTCAGCCAGAGTTTGGGGCGGATGGAGGAGAGCCTGTCCTCCATAAAGGATACGCTTGGGGACCTGGACTGCCACTCCCGGGCTCTTACAAACTGTCTAAATGAACTGCAGACTACTACAGCAGGCGTTGGGCAGGATGTGAGGGCCCTCACCCAGGCTATCCAGGCCAATACGGCAACACTAAATGCTGGCCTGAACAGAATAGCTGTGGCCTTGGAGGGCAGGCCTCCAGGTGGGCAGAGACCAGGGGCTGCTCCTCCTTCCCCGGATTACCCCCCCCCATGAGTCTCCCCTGAGGAGCCGGGGCCGTGGTCACGCCAGCGGCATTCATTTTGTTTCCCCCTTTTTTTTTTTGCTGGAAATTTTTTGGTTTTTGCGAGACAATTTTTTTTTGGTGTTGTGAATGATTTTTGAATGTGGGGGTGACATTTTGGCCAGAAAAGGGGTGTCACCCTCATTTGTGGTGGAGAAGGGTTCCCCAGGACCAGGGAGAAATGATCCCCAGGTCCGTGTGAATGGTGTATGAATGTACAGCGACATAATTGGAGCCGTGGCGTGGCGTTGCTGCTCACAAGTCCTGCATGGTGGGCTTGTGCTAATCCAATTTGATGGGGATGTGATGTGTCTGTGCTAGGGACCGCAGTGGTGTGCATGCATGCATTCTCATTGTGCCATGATTAATGTGTGTGTTTAACGTGCAAAGAAAGATGCCTAATGTGAGCTGTCTCCTGGCTGCTCTTCCCTCAGAAGACGGGGTAGCCTCGGTTAGGGGGGGATTGTCTGGTTCAGGGGTCAGGTCATCACGTATGTTAATCTGCAGGCCCTTTCTCACTGCGAAGTTGTGCAGCATGCAACATGCACCGATGATCTGGCACACAAAGTTTGGGGAATACAACAGGGTACCCCCAGACTTATCCAGGCATCGGAAACGTGACTTCAGGAGGCCAAAGGTGCGCTTCACCACTGCACGTGTTTGGGCATGTGCTTTATTGTATCTTTCCTCTCCTGGTGTTTGGAGGTTCCCGATAGGAGTCATGAGATGGGGTCCAAGTGCATATGCAGAGTCACCTGGAAGGGAAAAGACAGGAGGATGTTAGTAGTGCATGTGCCCCTTGTGATGTGTGCATCATGGGGGGGGGGGCAGTCATGCCTGCCACCCATGTCACTCACCAACCAGCCAGGTGTCCCCATACACGTTCTGTTCGAATTCCATTGGGATGGGGCTCTGATTGTATATGTAGCTGTCATGGCTGGATCCGGGGTGTTTGGCACAGACGTGCCATATGAGGCCTTGGGCATCAACTATCACCTGTATGTTGATGGAATGCCAATGCTTCCGATTGCGGTATATGTGCTCTGTCTCACGGGGGGGCTGGAGTGCCACATGTGTGCAATCAATGGCCCCCACAGTGCGTGGGAATCTGGCAATTATGTAGAAATCTGTCATTGCCTTCAGCCGCAGGTCCCCCTGGGTGGGTTTGATGATTTGATTGGCCATGCATCTGAGGATTGCTGGGATAACCTGGTGCACACATCTGCTCATGGAGGATTGTGACATCCCAGCCACCACTCCACTTGTTCTTTAAAAAGAGCCAGTGGCAAGGAAATGCAGTGTTGCCAGGACCTTGACCAGTGGCTGCACTGCATGTGAGCGGTGTGTTGGGCTGGTGATGTCCTCCTGCAGGGTTGTGGTTAATTCCATGATGGCAGCAGGGGTGAATTTGAAGATGCGATACACCTCAGAATCACTCGTGCCAAAGATGTCTATGCGTTTGCGGTATATCCTCTCCCGTGCCCTCCTCCGTGCCCTCCTCCTTTTTTGCTCATCTAAAGTCAGTAGTATAGCTATGAGCAAGGATGCCGGTGGCATGTTGGCATACAGTTTGTTGTCCTGCAAGTGTGACTGCTCAGCTCCTCACTAACAGTGTTGCTTTAGCTGACATGTAGACGGATTGTCTAATTTTATACCACCTTTTATATGGACTAATTTTAGACAGGACGTGCAGCTGTTGCGCACAGTGCGTAGCCTGTGCTGCACCAACTTTCTTTTGTGGATCCCCGTAACTCCCTCATTTGCATATTTGAATAGCAAATCAATGGTGTGTCTAGCGCAGTTTTGCGTGCACAGATGCGCCGGTCTATCGAAAATTACGCCGGTCGAAAAAAAATAGATTTCATACGTATATCATTTTGGGGATGCGGCGCATCGATACGCATGCGCAGATTTAGACTTACGCCGCGCATCTCCTGTAACGCCGGCGTAATGGCTCTCTGAATCTGGCCCAGTGTTTTTTGTATGATTTTTACCATCGTCAACAGACCCAAGCATGTCCATAGTTCCTACACAGGAGATGCTCTTACACAAAAGATTACATTCTTTATCCCTCTAGAAGCTTTATCAAAGTATTGGATGGAGAAGAGTGTAGCTTTTCGCTCTAAAGTTGCAAAAAAATGCCACAAGATCTGTAAAATGTTAAAGCAAGAAACGTTCTGTTGCTAGGAAACAGGTAATGTGTTGACAATGAGTTCCATCAACTATTCGTTCTGCCATATTATAAATGAAATGCAACTACCAGAAAAGTCATGTTTCTTCTGCCGAGTTCAGGTTGTTTAGCTGGCTACTAAGCTGTACATAGAGCTACATGAGAGAGCGGTACAGTTCCCTTGGAACAGTGACATCCATTAATAACAGCAAGCCATATCAGCTGAAGTAGGTATTTACAGTGCCTTGAAAAAGTATTCATACCCTTTGACATTTTCCACATTTTGTCATATTACAACCAAAAACATAAAAGTATTTTATTGGGATTTTATGTGATAGACCACCTTTCACAGCAATTACAGCTGCAAGTCTTTTTGGGGATGTCTCATCCAGATTGGATGGAGAGCAAGTCCCCACAGATTCTCAATTGGATTTAGGTCTGGACTTTGACTGGGCCATTCCAACACATGAATATGCTTTGATCTAAACTAAAGGTGTAGCAAACAGAAATGTTGGTGTCAGTTTGTTTAAAGTATTTGTATTTTTATATATAATTGTATTATATTTGAATTTTTAATTAACCACTTCTGACCGGCCCCACGTCCAAAGACGTCATTTTTTTGAAGATGGATATCTCGGTAACGGCAGCAGATATCCATCTCTTCGTGGGGCAGACCTGTCAACGATAACGGCGGTCATCACGGCGGATTCGCCGCGAGATCGCCGTTACCGGCGGCGGGAGAGGGTGCCCCCCCTCCCGCCGCTCTCCCGCGCCCTCCGCCGCTTACCGTAGCCGTCGGTAGCGGCGGAGGCGATCGGGTCCTCTTGCTGGCTGTCCGGGGATGCGACTGAGGGAAAAAATGTCCCTCAGCCGTCCCCATACCTCTGCTGGGCGGAAGTGACGTCAAAACGTAATTTCCGCCCAGCGTCTTAAAGAGACATTTAATTTGTTTACATTTTGACTTTTTATTTTTTTTGCATTTAAGCCTGAATATGAGATCTGAGGTCTTTTTGACCCCAGATCTCATATATAAGAGGACCTGTCATGCTTTTTTCTATTACAAGGGATGTTTACATTCCTTGTAATAGGAATAAAAGTGATAATTTATTTATTTATTTATTTTTTTCAGTGTTAAAAATTATAAAATAAATAAAACCAAAAACTAAAACCAAAAAAAAAAAACTGTTTAAAATGCCCCGTCCTGACGAGCTCGCACGCAAAAGCAAACGCATACGCGAGTAGCGCCCGCATATGAAAACGGTGTTCAAACCACACAAGTGAGGTATCGCCGCGATCGTTAGAGCGAGAGCAATAATTCTAGCCCTAGACCTCCTCTGCATCTCAAAAAATGCAACCTGTAGAATTTTTTAAACGTCGCCTATCGAGATTTTTAAGGGTAAAAGTTTGACGCCATGCCACGAGCGGGCGCAATTTTTAAGCGTGACATGTTGGGTATCATTTTACTCGGCGTAACATTATCTTTCACAATATATAAACAAATTGGGCCAAATTTATTGTTGTCTTATTTTTTAATTCAAGAAAGTGAATTTTTTCCAAAAAAAGTGCGCTTGTAAGACCGCTGCGCAAATACGGTGTGAGAAAAAGTATTGCAATGACCGCCATTTTATTCTCTAGGGTGTTAGAAAAAAATATATATATAATGTTTGGGGGTTTTAAATAATTTTCTAGCAAAAAAAACTGTTTTAGTCTCGTAAGCACCGAATCTGAAAAACAGGCTCCGGGCTGAAGTGGTTAAAATCATCAATTTAAATGAATGTGAATTTATCTTCTGCCATTATTGGCACCTTTAGAACTAAATTCTATGTATGTCTTTACACTGGCTTGTTGCGCTTCTATTGTGGTGTTAAAAAAAAGCAACTCCCCGTTGAAATGCATTGAAAACACAGCAAGAACGCATCATTAACGCCCCAGTGTTACGTTTTTCAGTCACATTACCTATAAAAACAAATCATAAGCACAGTAAAATTGTGGCAAAATCGCAGTGAATTTGCAGTAAAGTCATGGCAAAATCATGTGCGTTTTTGATGCCATTATGGGCACCTTTTTCGGCCGATATGTTTTGGTGGCCTTCAGACCGTTCTCATCGGATGGACTGATCATGTGTATGTGGCTTAGGAGGCAGCTTATATCATGAAATAAAACATTAAAAAATAAATAAAATAAAAATTATTTTAAACCAGCAGAGGTTGCAGGAGCTGGTAAGGGTGGAAGGAGCTAGTAATGGTGGCAGTCCAATAGAGGTAGCAGGGGCTACTAATGGTGGCAGGTCAGTAGAGGTGTCAGGAGCTGGAAATGGTGGAAGGTCAGTGAAGTTGTCTGGTGGTGGTGGCTCAGTAAAGGTGAAAAGAACTGGTAATAGTGGCAAGCCAGTAGAATTGGCAAGAGCAGGTAATGGTGACAATTCAGCAGAGGTGGCAGTATCTGGCAATTGAAAGAGGCTAGTAGTGATGGGAAAATCTGGAAATGGTTTCAAGTACCCTTTTAGGGGAAGCAAGTTTATAGGGAAAAATTTAGTTGGTAGCATCAACTGCAGGGGTTTTATAATCAATACTGATCCAGTGTGAGGTAACGTTTCCAGGACTGAGCTGGTCCACAGTGTTAGGGTACAGTGGATTTGTCTCTCCCGGAAAACTAGATGCTCCAGCCTTGACACCAAACAGTGCATGGGGTCTAACTTCAGACTGTCTGCATCAGCCCTGATCCACAAGTAGTCTGCAACCATATGGTTTAGCTGATGCCTGCGATTGCTGCATTCAGTCAGGCCTGTTTGCTGTGGTTGGAAAAAAGACAATACGCAGCCACCATCACTGCTTCTCCTCTAAATTGTCTATTTTTTTGCTTCCTCTAGGACAGGATCCAAAAGAGTGGCCACCAAGGAATGCTCCCTCTGTTTCATGGCCCAAATCATGGGGTTCTTATTTTATCATGAATGAGATAATTTGCCACAAATTGCCTGCAGTTCCCAGAGTTTGAGGGGTGAAACAACCTCCTGGAAGCATGCCCATTACCTTATTCTCACCACAGGACCCACCCACATACTTCTCTTTTACCTCAAATGTATACAGGAAGTAGGCAAAAGATCCTGCTGGCCCTTAGACAACAGGAAGTCCTACTCTACCACCTGATGCTGTGCTTCCAGTGCTCAGTTTATTATATCACACAGTGTATAGTGTCACAGAAGTATGGTGTTGCTAGGTCACACCTTGTTGCAGCTCTCCATTCTGTTTTTTTCTTTTTTTAAATGGTGACAAAATATTGCATGTGTCTTCAATCAGGAGCTACAGACCTGGTAATAAGAACCCCAGCTTCCGAGTGCCTGTCATTGTCTGCTATTCACACTGAAATTGGTGATGGCCTACTGCTGGTGTGTGCAGTCAGATGTCAGAAAGCTTGCAGTGTCGCTGCATCTGCCAGGCAAGATATGTGTGTGCCCCTGAAGAGCTGCCAGAATCTCTGGCCCAGTGTGATAACTGTCCCCCATAACAACTTCAAAACAGCATGGCAGTATTTTGCCTGGGTCATTGGACAGACTCTGGGGTGCTTGGTGGTCTTGAGGAGTCAGAGGATGAGGCCCTCAAGGAGGAAAAGGTAAAAAACCCTACAGTAGCAAAATTAAAGTAAAAATACAATACTTCCCCAAAAAAAGTAAAACATATGATACTAAACCCAACCCTAAAACTTTAAAACCCAACCATGTATCCTATATGTCAGGAATATGCAATTAGCGGACCTCCAGCTGTTGCAGAACTAGAAGTCCCATGAGGCATAGCAAGACTCTGACAGCCACAAGCATGACACCCAGAGGCAGAGGCATGATGGGACTTGTAGTTTTGCAACAGCTGGAGGTCCGCTAATTGCACATGCCTGCTATATGTAGAAATAAAATAAAAAAATATATAAAAACATCATATAAAAGAAAAAAAACATTACAAACCAACAAATGAAGAGGTTGCAGATGCACACAAAAAAAGTATCCTAAAAAGAACTGTTTGTGTCTATGCCCACAGGGGGAGGAGGGGTAACACCAATGTGTATCCCATCACACTGCAATTCACAGAATTTAAGCACATTACAGCAGTGTGTATAACACTGAAGGGCACTAGAAAACACAACTATTTTATCTTGCAAACACTGTCAGCTCTCCCCATCTACTTCAGCAAGCACTGAGAAAAGGCTACTGGGAGCTTTGCCTTTTATAGTAAGGGGGCTGGCACAAACATTATTGGATCCTCTAAACCTCCTGACCATAGAGAAAAGGCCAAGAAGTGTATTACTGACAGTTGGCTGCTATGGTAGTAAATGACTGCACTAGCTCACTGGGGCTTATCTTGGCTGTGTGCTTAGGGTCATTGTCTGGTTCGAAGATGAACCTTCGCCCCACAAATGTGAATGGCAACTACATCTGGTGAGCTTTATTCTTAAGGGAGTGGAATTGGCATGCATCATTTTGGTGGAGGATATGTGGTATTCCAACTGATGTTTTTTACACCTACTTCATCACATTTTATTGGACTTTATATACTGAACTGTATAATTGTCTCATTGTTTATGGAAATTTGCATGCTTATCTATAATATTTTTTATGGACATGTTTTCATATTTTATTAGTGCACTACTGTAAAGCTTATATATTTTACCCTTTGCAAAGGTAGAAACTTCCTTAGAAAGAAAAGAAAATCCTGGACCCTAGTGACACCTTAGCCCTATACAAACCAGAAAAGGTTTCTTACAGGATAAAGCCACTTGTTCAGACACTCACCCTGAAGAGGTGATAGCTACAAGTAATGCCATCAAATGGATGAAAACAAAGATGAATATCACTAATGGCTTTAAACTCTGGTTTCTGAAGCACAGAGAGAACCAAAGTCAGATCCCATGGAGTGACAGGGAAACGTACAGAAGAAGATATATGCAAAACCCAAGAAAATGTTCTCAATCACAGAATAAAAGACCAACAGTCTCTGAAACAGTATTGAAAGGGCAAAAATCTGACGTATGATACTTCAGTTAACCAAAGGCTGAGAAAACTCCTAGGATTGAAGTCCTGAGACACACACTATAAGGGCTTACCTTGGTTGGAGTCCATAATGCAGAGTTGTATGCTCACCCTTGCAAGTACACACAGCTCACAGTAACAAGGCAAGACACTACCTGAGCTGTGAGTCTAAGCACAGGGTTTGATAGGGATAGTCAAAGTAAAGCCGTGGTCAGGGATTCCAGAATTCAGAATAAACGATAAACATAGCCAGGGTCAGAAGCCGGGGGTCAGTCTTGTAGCTGTAACAGAACACAGGAACACAGGAACCTTTGGCAATGACAGGACAGAACAATGAACTGACAAATCCCTCAGAGTGAGGCAGTGTTTTATACCCTAGTTGATTGGGTAACCTGCCTCAGCTGAACTAGGAGAGACAGGTGCAGATTGCAAGGGGATCCAGAGAAGGGCGATCAGCACATCATTCAGAACCAGGCTTAGATGGAAAGCAGGCAAAATACCAAACTGAGGAATGGCTCAGAGGCAAAGAACTGAAGTCGCAACAGAGCCCAGAGCCACTTGGGGCGTGACCCCACCTGGCCGCGTGCATGGCACGGTAGGAATCATGACACCAAAGGAAGCAACCCATCCATGGCCAAAAAGCAGTCTTTTTAATTACTAACATGATGGAAATAATAGACACAAAAAACATCACTTAAAACCTGGAGCTGGAAAAGTCCCCGGAACTTCTGCCAGAAGTATTACCAAGCTGGCATACCACATCAATCTGAGCCAATCTGGAGAAATTAAGATCACGGATGCCCTCAACCACAACCTGCAAATCAAATAAGGAAGAAGATTCAGGGGAAACAAAGGCACAGATTAAGGTATTCTGATCCCATTGATTCACCAGAGAAGTCAATGCTTCCACGGCATCTGGAGACAAACCTGTTCAGTTTGTTGTAGACCCTGAGGCAAGAAAGTCCACATACAGCATTCCCTATTAGTGACACAGTTCCTGGAACACCTCTGGATGTAGGAACAACTTCCCTGGAGTCCAGAATGTGATGAGGGAGGAAGTAAATTGTCTTGGATGAAAACAGCAGCCAAGGCTGAAACTTGAAGTTTTGCCCAGGAAAGGATCTGATCTACCTTTCTAGCTACAGTGAGGCTCCTGGTACCTCCATGATTGTTAATTTACATCACTGCTATATCATTGTCCAACTTAATCCACATTGGAAAATCCACCAGGATGATCCAACGCTGCAGAAACTCTGGACTCATCCCCAACCGTTGTTAATTTTTTCCCAGCAGGTGGTCAACCAAACAGCCCACAATAGAGATGGCAAAAGAGTTGACTGAGATGAAATTGGGCCAGCACTTAGAATCAAGATGCAGAAAAGGTGCCAAGTGTAGGGCCGTGAACTAGTAATGTAGGAGTCCCATAGATATTAGTAGGAAACCTTGGTTCTCTGAAAAAATAGATACATGCAGGAAGGCATTCTTGATATCCACAGAAGACAGAAAATTTCCCTGGGGAAGGGAGACAATTTCTGGATAAAATGAAAATATTCCGAGAAATCCCTTTGATAAAGGAAGGGTTTACAACAGCATCACATAAACAATCACACAAACACTAGTACAGAAGGTAAAATAGAGACACCAGAATTTACAGAGTGCAGCACAATTTCAGTAATTAGTTCTACAGTCCAGAGGAAACCAGTAGCAATAATATATAGGGAACAAGCCCAGTGATAACTCGATCAAAAGAATAGAAGGATGGGTGATAACTGGAGCCCCATTTCTGGAAGTGAAGGGGAGCCATGGATATAAAGTGGGTCGTGCATATCACAAATAGGTAACATACCTCAGCTATGAGAAAGATTCCAGAGGACAAAGTCTATAGCGAATGTAGGGAATAAAAAAAATAGTATAAAATATTGAAAGAAAAAAAAAAAAGGGGGGTTAGGGGGAGGCAAACGGGTGGTGGGATAATAAGAGAAGAAGAGGGTTAAGAGAGGGGGCAGATTAAAAGGAGGGAGGGGGGAGGGGAAGAAAGAAGGCAGAGAAGACCTCCTCAGTCTCCTATCTGGTCAAAGATTCTACACTACAAAATATACTGTCCATCAGGGGTAAGGCCTGAATCACACCAATGCATTTTTAGTGCTTTTTGTATTTTGCAGATTTGCACTACAGAACGTGTTCCATAGGAAGCCATGTTAAATGGAATGTAGTGCAAATCTGCGAAAATGCAAAAAGCACTAAAAATGCATAGGTGTGACTCAGGCCTATCATATATAGAAGAGGGATGTATGTTGACTTGGTATGCCTCCTCAGCATAGGTTCTCCCTACTTAAACCTTTAGGGAAAAGGGGTAGTACCACTAACTTAAGGCCAAATGAACTGTAGGAGCAGAGATACTAAAATATTAATAATCTCTGTTTGATCCTATAAAGAAAATATCCCCTGATTTGCTTTCCGGTTGACAGGTATCAAAACAGTAAAACTTAAATAAGGAAACAGCATTTAAAATCTGGCAGAAAAATCCAAATTGAAAAAATAGGCAGCATTTAAAATGGCACAGACATTCTAACCCTGGTCAGTTTACAAAAGAACATACAAGAAAAACAGGGTGATGTCAATATAAACAAGGAATTTGTCTAAAACCTAAAACAGAGCTCCACCAAAAAGGGGAAGCTCAGCTTATTTGCCTCCTCCCCCCTCCACTCCCACTTCCATGTGAGTTTGCCACCTTTCCTCCTTCCCCGCAGCCAGCCCATTCACAGCGTGCTTCGTGCATGTGTAATAGGGAGCCTCAAGGCTTCACTGCCGGTTTCCCTTAGTGGAGATGGCGACGGCAGCACCTGATAGCTGACTGAGGACACCGCTGGATTCTTGGACAGGCAAGTGTCCTAATATTAAAATTCAGCAGCTACAATATTTGTAGCTGCTAACTTTTGTTTTATGAAGGAGCCTGGAGCGTCTTTTAACATTGTAATAGTACACCATACATTTCTTTGCTCTTTTAAGCTCAATGCATTGTTTGTACAACGTGTAAACATTTTTGAGAGCCCCTTTACACAAATATAACAGTCTATAAAAGAGAAGGTTTACCTTAAATTTATCTTATTTTTTTATAATTTATAAGGTTGAAATTCCCTAGCTGTGTTATCTCTGTTCTGCAATTTCCTCCTTCAAAGCAATTTTAAGTCTAGCGTTATTTGATGTGCTGCACAGTGGCAGTATTATCTCCTTCAGTGGCTTGTCTCTGGTTTCTTGCAGATAGATCGGTTTTGTCAAATTTTTAAAGCAAGAAATTACTAAAATGTTCAGTTTAATATATTTTCCTTCTTCTTGATTGGTCTGTATCTTCTGTTTGGATATGGTTTTTCCAAACAGATCTGGCATTTAAAGCTAGTTTGACCCATCACAATTTGCAGGACTTCTGACTGAGGGCTTCAATTCATAAGTGCGTCCGAGGACAACTTTAAAGCTGAACTCCAGAAAAACATCTAAATACATAGCTGAAAGTTAGAAGAGAAGCCTGGCTGGCTCAGTCAGTTATACTCATGTAAACTATCCTATATGCCTAAGCAGAAAAACATGGTTTCAACAGCTCCACGCACTCTGCCATCTCCACTTGTCAGCATATTTCTTGTTATCATATGTGCATGCACTGAAGCCCTGATTGGCTCTTATGCTTTTGCTGTGCAAAAGGATCTTGGGAAAGATGTCTGACTGGCTCAGTCGGTTATACCCAGGCTCATTTTAATTCCGAAGGCAGCACTGGTTTTCTGATAAGAAAGCTCAGCATGCTTTGCAAACGGATGTTACCTGTGAGAAATGCTTATTTGTAAAATACCAATAAATAGGATGTAAAACAGCAAACAACTCAATGCATTTTTTTTAAATGACCATTATTTTTCCTTCAAATTTCTTTCTCATGGACTAGGCCCATTGTTCTTTTACAACATTAAACATTTTCAGATGTGTAATCTATATTGACATTGATAAAGGTCCCAAAATACAAGAAAGCAGACCACGTGCTAACCAAAGTGCTATGGCCCGTACACACGATCAAAAAAAGCATGGGAAAATACCACTTTCAAATTGATCATTGATAATCTGATCAATAGTAACACAGTTATCAGAAGCCAATCAA